>OMLM01020762.1:8130-20249 GCA_900302695.1 Helostoma temminkii | reverse complement strand
CCTCTATTTGTGCATATCTTGTTGCCATTCAAGAGATGACACAATTGCAGTGGGTCATAAACAGCAGCTTCATTAGCCTGTTCAGGCAGTGTGTTATTCGCTACATTTAACCACCTCTGCCCCCAGCGCTTCTCCTATACTTCTGCTCCTCAGCACCCACAAACCAGTCACCAGAGAGCACAATTAAATTTCATGACTGCACATATTTGCAATTCCCATTTCATATATTACAAAGGGCATTCTTTAATGTCCATTTTTTTTCCAAGAAACGTATTTTCATTTTAGTGAGGCATGACTGATACTGAGGTGAACTTATCAGGCGATGCCTAATTTAGGTGAAATGTACAAGCAGATTTTCTCTTTATCGCCTCGTCAGATAACTACAGATGCTGAAAAGGAGAAGGTGTAAAGTCAGAGAAAAAGAAGCTTCTGTATCCCATCATTTAAACATTTAGAACAAAACAGAGACTCACAAACAGGTGTCATTTCAGGTGATGTTTACACAACACTGGTTGTGTATCACTCAATGAGTCCAAGAGGAAATGCCAAAATATAAAGGTAAATGTACGAGTGAATGAGTTCTTCACAAAAATATTTAATGCTGGCTCCCCAAGACTTACACTATATAAGAGCACTAATGCAAATGTTAGACCTGGTATGCTCATGGCTTAAAAGTTCTCACCATCCCTGTAAAGAGGTCAAATCCTCTACTGTTTCCTCTGCATGGAGCTGTTGTTCAAACCAGTCACTGGGCTGTTGTCAATCTGCGTCGACACTTGTGAAATATAATTAAACATGGCGCACTGTAATTTAAGACTTTTAGACCTCATGGAGCTGTTGCTAGGGACATTCTCTGAATACTTGAAATGTCAACTTACATTACTTTGAAATTCTGAGTCACAGCCGAAACAGATCTTAACCAGCATTTCATCTGCAAAACATTCACGCACTTTTGTAGAGGCAGTTTTGGGACTGAACAATGGCAAAAAGTAAGGGATTGGAAGATTAACCGGTTAATATCAATGCATGATGCAAGTGCATCAGTAGAGCTGAATCAGAGAAATGAGTCAGATTCATCTCCAGCTACTCTTCCCCATGTGTGGTGAGCAATGTATTTTTTTCCAGTTGTTTTAGTTTACAGGTTTTTCTTTTGTAAACAGGTTTGAACAAGTGTGTCAGGAATGAACAGGGTTATTTTTTATTTTTTATAATATAGAAATTACTTTCTGCTGCTCTGGTCTAGTGTGTTTGCTGCTTAACAACTGTTGACCACATAGTTTTATGTTGCACTTAATTTTTTATTAATGTCGAGTATTAATTTAATTTAGCAAGTCAGCTACTGTAAAAGTGTACTGTACTGTAAACTGTGAAAAGACTACAAATGTTTCCTGTAATGAGCGAGTAGACTGAAATAAGGTCTGCAGCAGACAGCAGTAAGATACATGTACAGTAGAAATAAGAAAAGCAATGCCAAGAAGAATGGAGACTTTAGCAGGTCGTAGTCAATGAAGCCTTTCTGTTAGGAACAAGAGGTTTTCTGCACGTCCCCATTAGTGTGATTTATAGCAACGATGAGACGCAGCTCTGCACAGCAGCATTTTGTTAAATGTATCTCTGTCTGTACAATAAGAGTGTACCTACGCATGCTTGCATGAACAAAGTAATGCAGTGTTAACTCCTACAAACAGATCATTATGAGTTTGCTCTTATTTAAAACAACAAGTTGGAAAAAAATGTTTTTTATAACTAGTGACAAAATCATAAAAATAATCCTAGTCCTAGCAATACTAATCCTATTAGGAGTGTTTATTCATTCCACTAAATGGAACTTCCCCACAATCAACTTGCCTTATATGGCAATTATAAGAGTCTTGATTATGCTAATAGTCAAACTCATAAACACACTTCATCAAGAACAGGTGGTAGGTATAAAACAAGTGATTTACAAAATGTTTGTGTAGTTAGAGGAGCTGACAGGGAAGATGATATGAACAATCCTCTCAGGGAAAAGTCTGAAAAATGAACAATAAGAATACAAAAAAAACCCTGCATGAAACCCAATATGCTGCATGTAAATATGATTCAGAAGTGTATAACTTAACGCTAGAAATACAGTATTAATTTAATGAATGATTTAATTAAATAGTAAGGCTACAGTATATTTAACTGTTCACAAACGTGAACTCAAGTTTATTTTGTATAGTAATGAAAGGGAAGTGTTTCTATCTTGCTTTTTGCAGACACAGCAAGAGCCATGGACCTTTGTGCATGTTATTTTAATAAAGATTGCCAGTGTGGCTGCTCAGTATCTGCTATACAATTTAAGGCCATAAAATACTGAGAGGCTTTGAAAAGTGGCCTCATGTACGCTCTCTGCTAAGAGGGTTATTAGAATGAAGCCATATCCAGAGGAATGGACTGCCAGAGCCACTGGGGACCCAGACAGCAATTGCACATTCCTGTTTACTCCACAAATTGGCCCCTGAGAGGGGCATGGGCGTCGGTAGTGCCCTAGTTAAAGTGATTGAGGTGACTCCTAGCCATTGATTTTCCCTTAGACTTCGACGTCCCGCCTGGCCACCCTTGACCATGTCCTGTGCTCCCTGCAGGCTAGTCTATCTGCCCCTGCTCGCCTTTAAATCACATTAAACTGTAGTTAAACTTTGACCATGTCTAAAAGACAACCATCATTGATGAGATTATCATACTTTAAGCACCTTATACACTTGAGTAAAAGCCTTGACTGTTGGGCTTATTGATTGCACAACAGTAAAAACACTTGAACACACATAAGAGAATGTTGAGAGCAACAAATTCAAACCACACACACAGATTTATCTTCTTTCCACAGATGCACTAATGATACTGATTAAAACAATCACACTGCACAGGGAAATGTGTCACTGAGAAAATAAAAACAGGCGAAAGGTTAGATTTTTCCACTAAGCTAGAGACTCACTCTGTGAAGCATTCCCCGTGCCTCATTCTAAATACCAGACCATCTGATGAGTAATGATGCCTATTTTTTATTCAATTTGCTCTATATAGTAAAGTCAGTGAAGTGTGACACTTCATTAACTTAATTAGGCTAACTTAATTACAGTCTTTCACAGGTCAAGTGATGAAGCTTCTGATTGATGGCACAGCTTGTAATGGCAATCTTTCTCTGAAATGAGAATGACACCAGAAAGTACATTAGCTGCTATAAACCAAACAAATGTTATGAACAATTCCTCTGTCGTGTAAAAGTGTGAAAAGCTATCCTTAAACACATCACTGACATCCTTATATACTGAACAGAGCCTAATGCTCTGAGGTCACAGTGGAACTTTAACTGTTTGCTGAGTGGGAGTCGGCCTAGGGCAGTAGAGGAAGTGAGGAAAATCAAACTTATACAGACTGTAATTTCAACAGTTGCAATCCTTTTGATGAAAACAAGTCCAAGTGCAGTTAAAGTAGTGCATCCCACACAAGTTCACAGTTTGTACTTTAAACACTGCCTGAGCAACTTTAAGAGCTTTTGGCATTTCAAACCTTTTATCCAAATCTTGTGGTCTGATTCACCGTGGAGCCCAGCGTGCCAGGCAGCGCTGCAAGGGTGTAAATAAAGCCTTAAACAAGCCCCCACCCCCGGCACAGTAACAGTCTTGAATTAAAGGCCATCCGTATATTACAGCAAGAATGTCACTTTATTACTGAAATCAATTCAGTGAGGGCCGGGGGCGACAGCGGGAGGGATGTGGCCTTGGTCAGAGTGAGGTTTATCTATGCCGAGCAGGCCGAGAGAAACACAGCATCTATAATGAACTCAAGCCTGTCTAATAAAGCCTTTTATTGCCCCTTTGCACAACGGGAACATGTGCAACAGCACCAATGCTCAGCTTCTGCATTTTCCTGCAACACAGTGAACAGCAGCTCGTCTGTAATTACTACTGCTCTACAAAAACACTTCAACAATACAAGCAAATCAGAGGAGAGCAGAGAATGCATCATCAAAAAGATATTTTATTATTAATCAGGACCTCACAGACAGAATCCCATTTACTGTGACCTTTAACAAGACACAATAAGAAAATATACCACTATAACAAAAACTTGTGTTTTAGACTTTGTTTTGCTTATAAGAAGTAAGAACATTGTGCATTTGGATTTTGTCGAGTCACACAACTAGAATGGATCACAAACAAGATTCACAAAAAGTACAAAGCTCTGAATCACAGCCCAAACCTCACAGTAGACCTGGTGTTGTGATGTCTGCTTGTTTCGCTAGTAGACACCATCAATCCAATCAGTGAGTTGTAATTCCTGCATTGTTACCTTGTGATAACTGACTTCAAGAAATGACGGGTATTCATAGTGCTGCTTGAAGAGATGGAGGGATGACACTCTTCTGTTAAATGTAGTTAAAGAAAACCTTTTGGAATGGTGTCTAAAAAGTGTGGTCAGCATCACATACTGTAAGATATTCAGAACTTCTCTCCCTGCCTCCTCTTCACATATCACACATCTTCCTCTCAGATAAGAGCAGTGGCTGCAGGGAGCTCTGACAAATCACTTCCTGTACCCATTCTTTGTAGCAGACTGTCAGGCAAAAGGGTTGACCGCCTACTATCTCTGCCAGCAGCTGAATCTCAGTCGCAACCATCAGGTAATATTCTGCACTTAATGCTGGCATTTAAGAAACATACTCCCCCCACAGGTAAAAACGGTGCATGACTTGGCATTTAAAAGCAGATAATAAAACTTTCTTTAAATACAGCTCTCATCTCAGAGTGCTTTTTAGACGCCCTTAGTGGAGTCAATTATCTCCCCACACTTGCTATTACTGAGACTCTGTGAGCACCTTGCACTTAAAAGGTGTGTACACCATGCTATCTCAAAAATGTCACATTTTTAACAGCCTCTCAAAATGTAGACCCTGCAGCATAAGAAATGACGCACACGTGCTGGCTTCCTTTGTCCGTTTGTTGCTTAAACATGCCTCTTCAATATGCCACATGAATTCAAATCAAGTAATAAAAATCTTTCAGAATCAGAAACGATTCACCTCTTACATATATCTGAGCTACTTTCCAAAGTAGAACATAAACAAACTGGTAACTACTGCTTTGAACAAGTGCAGAGTTCCTATACACTAGGGATCTTCGGTTGCTAAAGGAATGGAGAAAGAATATCATACTGCATGTCCACACTGCAAAAGCCATTCTCTTGTGACCAGTGAAATGTTGCCCTGAAGCCCAGGGGTTCTTTCTTTTGATATAAATACATGGGAGAAGGTTGGCCACAATTCCATAGGGATGAGATACTCTACACAAAAAGACATAGAAGATGGTGTAACAGTGGTAAAAGGGAGCTCTGCATATATGGAACTGTGTTGTTGTGTAGCTTATGAGTATCAGGAATCCAGCAACTGCATAAAAAGACCTGGAACACACATGTAATACTTTGGAAAACCAAAGCAGCAAAAGGAAATGCGCAGCTGCTTTTTCCTCGTGTTGCAGATGCAGGCATGGCAGGTATTGTGTGGCCCCTTCTCTAAATCAGCCCATAGCTACCCAATAGCCCTGAGCCTGAATCACTTGACTAACACCAAATTTGCATAGTTCTTGATGCATTTTTTAATTTCTCATCACCAGAGTAACAGCAGCCATCTGTTCACAAGCTGATTGCACCTGCTTTTCAAACATACAGTGCAGACGCAGTTACTTTCATAATCACAATCGACCTGTTGATGAGGATTATGACAATCTGGTCTTTAAAGCAAAGGAACTTGTCTGGCCTGCACTGACCTCAGCCCAATAGAACACCTTTGGGACGAGTTAGAGTAGAGACTGCGAACCATCTCAACCTTCTCATCCAACATCAGTGTCTGACCTCACAAATGGGCTTCTAGAGGAATGACCTAATATTCCCATAAACACACTGCTAAACCTTGTGGAAAACCATCCCAGAAGAGTTGAAGCTGTTACAGCTGCACAGGGTGGAAGAACTCCATGTTAAACCCTACAGATTAAGCATGGGATGTCATTAAAATTCATGTGCATGCAAAGTCAGACGTTCCAAAATGTTTGGCAAAATAGTGTATTATAGCATATGCCAGAAAAGCTGTATAAAAATGCTGCATGTCTCAACTTCAGTGGGCTCTTACAACAAGTTTGAAAATGAAATAAATCTCTGTGTGTGTAGTTAACAAGTAAGCCTGACCCCTGTAGTCTCCTGGAAGCTCCTGGGTAGCTATAACGGTTTGGTTTCTTTTGAGTTTGCTAAATCTCCCACTGTGAGTTTTATAGTGTTGTGGAGGTGCAATGTTACTTGATTTATTTTCATCTATTTAACCAGGTAAACTCACAGTAAGGTGTACAACCACTTTTTCAGGGGTGACTCAGCCATGACACTGAATGGAAGAGGATATATTTTTATGACAGAAGAATATTTAATTCCAAGTAGCAACTAAAGAACTAACTAAACGGTATCTGGGCAGATAGATGTTCACATCTGTGCTGCGGCATTATCTCTGAATATTCAGCTTTTCTTTGGGTGTTCTGCAGTGCAATGAAAACAAGAGACTATGCCAAGGATCACAGATCAGACAATGAGGTTAGCTAAAGTTGGTGTAAATTAATCAATTGTTACTTATTGTATCACAACATATTTATTTTTTGTGTACATACACTATTTTGTTGAATGTCAAAAACAATCAGAGAGCACTAAAACTGCACATGCACACTAATAGTCCATTTTAAAACTAATTGGATTTTTCTACATTTTTATATGGAGCCACTTAAGACTGAAAGAGAAAAGAGCTTTTATGATTCACTTCCCCTGTACCAGCATCAATCAGCCTCTTTTTTCCACCTAGATAGAGCCTGTAGTAGCAGGGCAGACTACCAGTCATTAGAGAGATGAAAATGGGCATACATTTATCAATTAGGTGGAGAAGCCACCAAATGTTACCATTTATTACAATTAATTTCAACAAAAATAAGCAAAAGGAAACAACAAACAACAAGAACAGTGTGGGTGATTACACTGTGTTTATGTGTTTAAATCCTGATTTTAAGAGTCTATTTTTAGGAGGGACTTCATTTTACACTTAGAGTAACAGGATTTACAGGGTTAGGTTTGGACTTTCTACGTATTCTTAGAGTGACCCATTTTCATAACCATACACTGTGGAGTTAGTTTTTTAAACATATATTTTTACTAAAACATTAATATTTAGAAATCTGCACTACAGATGTAGCACTTAAAAGAGTCCACTTTTACCGTAAATGCTCATCATTTGTGCAGGAACGTGGGATATTTTACGGTAAAAGGTCTGTAGGTGTCGCTCAGCTTACACTCACAGCTCTCCGGCTAAACGCCAGTCATAACACTCTGAACTGATTTAGAGAAAAGGCCCTGTGGTCAGAATTGAGGTTCCTACAAACAAAAAAGCGTAGATGCCTTTTCTGGCACATTGCTACTGTGTAGAAACCATGTGCATCCTTGTGTAATATGTCCCACACACATCATCTCACTCTAAGGCACTGTTAATTTGAAATGTGACTAATGTGCTGTATACAGTTAGACTGTCAGGGGTGAATGTAAATCAAGAACCAACACATTTGGAAATATTTCACACAGTGCACTTTTGTTCACTTCATTTTACTTTTACTTCTATTACTGCAAATTATTCTAAATTCAATAGTGACTGTTGCACGTTTAAATATCATATAGATTGAATATGTGATTTAAATATTAGGAAAAAAAACTACCTATCAATTAAAGAAAAAAAATCAATGAGATCATTGATTTATTATATCTACGTGAACACACATAGTTGTGATTAATGAGTTCAACAACTACAGAGGACTGAATTCACCAGTATGTGCATTCATTTATCAATAGGCATTTAAGATGAAAATTCATATTGAGCCCATTAAAGCTCTAAAACAGTATGATTATGGTGTGTTCAAATGACCACCGTAAATTTTCAAAACAATCCTTGACACTCCCTTTGATTCCTAATACAGTGATGAGCCACGACATTAACTGGTGGCTTTAATGCTGTGGTGGACAGGGGCCGTTCTTAACGCAGCAAGCTGCAGTGAAGTGTTCTGATACCTGCTGATCCCAGACAACATGAAATTTTCACCATGCTGACTCTTATACAACATAACATTAATACAACCAGCTGGTGATAATGTTGTGGCTGTTTCGATAACAAGGTTAGCAATAGGGGTCGCCACCTTGGAATCGTGTGTGAATGCTCCATCTCGGAATAACAGGTTTTCCTGTTCTTTCGATTGTGCACACACTTTGTGAATGCAGCACAATCGCACCTAATCACAGCAGCTCTGAGGTCAGAGGTGCAGCTTGTTAGACTGGAAGTGATATTATTTATTGCGCACCCACATAGACATGAAATGACAGAACCAGCAGTGTTGGGTGGCACAAAAAAACCAACATAGAGTACTATCACTGCAAAATAAAAATGGATAATAATTGGTAATTGCACTGTTAATTTATTTTTTATTCAATTTTAAGTACACAAGCTATAACAAACAAAAAAACTAGACACTACATGTCTTGGCAAAATGAGCACGCCTAAACACGCCAAACCCAAAAATGAATTAATATTGTGAGTCATACACACGTAGTGTACACACACTCACCTTGGATGAGGATGTGTCACACTCCTGGCAGATCCAGCCATATCCTGTCTGCTTGGGGGATTTCTTCAGTGGAGGGTCCAGACATCCAAAGTGATAGCAGAGCTGGCACTCGTCACACCTAAGGCACAGACAGGAAGGGCATGTGTTACATGGCACGTACTGTAAATATAAAAAATAAAATCACCATGTTCCTCATGACACCAGCTCAAGACCGATGATGAATGACAACATGGCAGCTAGTTGTCAGTCATGAGCCTTTGCTAATGCCTTCCAAAGTCCACCCCTCACTACACTCCCTTGACCTTACGCAGCACTGAGTGCTCAATGGTTCGTTGCAGTGATCAGATAAATACAGGCCTTGTTAGTGTAAGACAGATACCTATCAGGTGTCTTAAAGCTGGGCTGACTCTGTCCTCTGATGGAGCAACAAAGGTCAGACCCACACCTAAATTAAATTTAGTTTGCCTGCAGAATATGATTGCCGTGCTTATACCCAGAAGTTGCAGATACAGAATATTCCTCATTTAATGTTTTTAAAAACAACAGATGATTCTAGACATCTCTACTTTTGCAAGTGCACAGAGTTATCTGTGCTGAAAACAGTTATTTTTTTTAGCACAATGAAAGGATGGAATGAGCAAGCAGCAGCAAGTAGTGAGCTTGTTACTGTGGTCCTAGAGTTCATGTAGAATAGATGTAGCTACAACCATAGTCATGATTGAGCTGTGCTGTGAAACAAAACTGAGCTTCACTACAGTCACATATGGTCTGTAACTACTGCTCTCATCCACTGTTCATAGTACAGTTACAAAAATAACACTGACCGTCTCTCTTTTTGTCAGCACTGATGGTTGTGTTGATCCACATTTCAGTGTCCACACAGTGTGATCATAAAGGTTTGTTCTGGATGTGCAGTGGGCTGAATAAACAATGTACGAGACACAACACTGTGTATGTATTAAGGTAGATATCATTAGATTGATAGTTCAGTCATACATGTCCTGTGCTGTGATGTAGGAAATCAACCTTAAGCTCAGTCCTGGGAAATGTTTCAAAGATTCTCTTTAACAACAGAAAGTTCATTAGTTAAATTAGATTTTCAAGCACCTCAATAGGACGTCATGTTGGTGGAGACTGACAGGATAGTGGGATAAGTGCATTGCAGTTACATATAGTTCTAATATAAAGTACTAAACATGAGCTGGACTTTGTTCTTTTGGTAGACATCTGTGAGACCACTGTATGAGAAGGTCAGATTTTAGCTATGTAAAGATCATGAGATTAGTCTGCAGCGGTAAAGGGGGGTGCAGCCCTTGTTATAAAGCAGCTGACTTCAACACATTTATCATATGTGTTGAAGTCAAGTTCAGCTAAAAATATATAGTGTATGGTTTCTGCTGCCACTTTTATGTTTCAAGTTCAAACAAATGACAAATGATAATAACAGGATACTTGTTACAAAGTTTTCTAGAAGTGTGCCATAATTTGAACAAAGCAGATTTCTGAGTAGAGCTGTTGTTGCTCATTAGACTAGAAAGGGTAACAGGCAGACTGTGCAGAAAATGTAGCACCACTGTTATCCTCCACAGGAGTAAAGATCAGGTTAGTCCAAAGTCTTAATTATACATTTTACACTGATTCTACTTTTTTGTTTTAAATGTTTGTCTGGTAAATGTAACATGAGCCATCCCTGAACCATACAGATACACCTCTCTTCTTGTCTCCAAACCCCTGTGTGGTCCATCTTTTCCCAGTAATAGAGATGAACACAGAAGGTTCAGGCTGACCTCACTGAGTGTTACTCGTGTTATCAGATTTTCATTGAAGAATGGGAATTTCCTCCATTGATTAGGACATGATTGGCTGTAATTGTGCAGTATGAGTGGTTGTGTGTGTTTACTGGGCAGAGGGAGATTGTTGATGGGCAGTCAGCCTAATAAATGATTAAACAAAAAGTTTGCTACAGTCACAATCTCCTCTTGTTCGGATAGACCCATGCTATAGATGTATTTATGTGTATTGACTGAACAATTTCTGCTTCATTACTAAGCTTTACAGCTGGGCACAGTGCGTAGAAGGGCATAACATTTGTGTTTTATACAGCCAGGTCTGCTTAGTGTCAAAAGATCTCAGGTGCATCTCTTGGTGCATGATTCAGATCTTTGGCTGACTTTTGCCTCAGGTTTCTAGCTGCGTTTCTAGAGATCTGCAATACCTTTAAGATTTTAGTCAACAATAAGACAATACTTTGCAGCACACCTGGTGTTTACCAAATAACTATGGTTGAATTGTTTACAATATAAAAATGCAACCATGAGGTAACATGAAAACACCATCCCAGATATAATGTACAGTGGAGGAAGCATCATGATCTGGGGCTGATTTGCTGTTTGCCATTATGGAGGGGAAAATGAATTCCCAAGTTTATCAAAATATCCAACAGGATAATATCAGGGTGGCTGTCTGCAAGCTGAACATCAGTATTCAGAACATCAGCAGAACATTGACCTTAAACACAAGTACAATTGTACAGTACTCTGTTTTACGTACTTTTTCCACTATCAGTTTGTATGTTTAATGGGAGCGTTCAATAAGATCTGGTCACATTTCATGACCAATTTATGCAGATTTATGGTGTGTTTAATTGTTTTTATTTTATACCTGGTTAAGGGTATTATTACAGAATACATTTTTAAATGTTAATTAGGTTCATTCTTTTGCTGTGGTTTCAGAATAAATATCATGATGTCACATTATACACTCTGTCTGTCCAAGAAACTGTCTGTGTGTGATTTATGGCAGACTGTGTTTGGATATCAGTTACTACTCCTCAACAGGGAAGCCAGCTTTGGCTGTGTGTGCAGAAAGGAATTAGGCAGTTTGATGGTACTGAAGGCAGTAAGGTGGACTGCAACTGTGTCTCAGATTTTAATGAAGCTAAATGTGAAAAGAGGCTGATGTGCTACAAAAAAGTTTGAGAACACCTTCACCATAAGCATGAAGAAGATAACAGCTTGTTGATGTGAAATACACAGCAAATTTTACAGTATAATAATAATAATCATCATCATCAATGTACAACTCTGGACAAAAAGCAGCAAAGCAAAACATATATGTCACAATTGGTGTCCTCCTAGAGGCCAGGAGGTCTTAGCTATTGTTCTGGTTTATCCATACAATTAACCACAAGTAAAGCCAAATGTGAACACACCTAAATACTGGTAACTCAATTCTCAACATACAGTATGAGTGATCATTTTACAAGGTCCCTACACTTCATTTCTTTTACTGAACAGGGAGCTTATTTACTAACCATGGATGTTCATGCTTATTGACATGCCAGAATTTGTGATCCCAGAACTTAGCAATTAACCTGGTGACTAGGCAAACTCTAATAAGCATAAAGTTATGCAATACAGCCCTCTGGCACTAGACTAAAAATATCTGAAATATGTATATAAA
>OMLM01020761.1:64327-82765 GCA_900302695.1 Helostoma temminkii | reverse complement strand
CCCCCCCCTCTCCTGCAGTCCCGTCCAGGCTGAGACCCAGGGTGAAGGCCAACACCAGTAGGGGAGAGACTGTTGGAGAGACAGAGGGACGGAGGGAGAGATGTCAGCACTATAATGAGTAACAACATGAAAGCTGACGGAGGGGGGGGCAAGGGAGGGAGGTAGTGGAAGAAAGATGAAGACAGAAGAGTAGAGCGACTGCTGGGGACAGAGGGAGGGATGAAGGATGGGGGAATGGATGGGAAAGAAGAAGACTGCAGAGTGAGAGATAAAGCGGGAGCAGAGCGGTTGGGGCCCTGTGGTCCTCCACTCCGCTCCTCTCGTTGGTTTTCATTCGCCAGAGAAGAACAGAGAGGAGAAGAAGTAGACAGGGATATGAAGAGCGTGTGTTGGCTTCCGCCTGCTCCTGTCTGTGTTTCTTTTTTCCACCACTTTTCCTCCCTCTGTTTTTTTTTTTTTTTGTGAAATCCCCCTCCCTCAACCAAGCATCCTCCTCATCTTCTCTCCTCTCGAGGATTCTTCTCTAATTTAACTTTTCATTGAGATTTTCTTCGCTCCCCCCTACCCATCCTCTGGTTTCTCCCAGTTTGCCATTCGGCCTTGTCTTGCCAGGTCCCCTCGCGGCCAACTGACAAAGGCGCCGTTAAAAAGCCGTGTGATCCTCCATTTTAGCGCCAGCCACGCTAGTCAGAGGATTAGGGCTCTTTAATGACGCTAATCTCTCCTCCCCTTCTTTCTCAGCACCCCTCCATCCCCCCTCAAAAAGTGATTTCTCCCTCTTGCTCTGACTGAATCTCTTCTTCTTAAGTTTCTCCCTTTCTCTCTGTCTCTCTCCCTCCCACTTTCCCACCTCGGAAACATTACCGTTTAACTGACTCATACTGTGTGCTTATACTGGTCTAGACTGGCACTGTGAACAAACACTTCTTATTTTTTTCAAGGGTTCATCTACTCTCTGATTTTCTCTACTTTGCCTTTGCTGGTTGTTAAGTTTTAGTTTTTGTTCTTTTCTTTTAACTTCAGCAGACTGTTTTGGTTTGAGTGTTTCTTTGTGTCTGGTGCTGGACTGTGTGCTCTCTCTTTCTGACTACTGTTGTGAATCCTGACTGACACAGCCAAGGAAAAGATACAAAAGGTGAAGAGGAGAGCTTGAGACTGTATCACTAATGCTTCATAGGCCACACTAAAAGACTCTGTACCCTGATGTGTGGACAGCAGGAGGTGTCTGGATTGGACATTTTATAGGCCTATGGTATTTTAACAGCATCTTACTCCATTTGGGTGGAACATTTAATAGATAATTTTTGTAAGCTGCCATTGGATATATTGTGTTGATTTCACTGAGAGAAATACAGTTCTGTCTCATAATTATACTTTAAAAGCCAGTGCTGTGAGGTGCAAAAATATGTAGTATATTAAATATGTGCAGTATTTCTCTATAAATTGCTGATTGTTTTAAGTGACAGTAGGGTTTGCCACACACAGTACTTGCATTCTCCAAAGCAGGAATGGGTAATGTCACCAAGTTGGTGTTGCCTCTGTGTTTTGTTGACTTCAGTTCAGCACTAAAATAAACACAGAACAGTGCACAGATGGTTTACAAAACAGTACTTTTTGATTATGCTCTGCAATTGCACAGATCTGGTCATAGCTATTTTTGCCTATAGCCCAGTGCAGATCGTAGTATCACTTGACTTTAGCTGTAAATGTGTATATTTTTAATGTTTTACACGCTGATTTTTTTACATCCTGGTACCTGTCTAGTACGGTGGCAGGATTTTGATGAAACTTGATAAATCAACTTGTTTCTGAAGGGTCTAAACAGGAACAGCCACATTCCTGAGGTATCGCAAAGTCTCTAATATTATTTCATTTGAGAAAAATATTTTCCTTCAGGTGCAAACAGGGACAGCACCTTAACTTAATCCAAGCTCTTAATGCATTCCTGAAGAATAAAACTTTTAACACTGTTCACATCTAGTGGTTACAGTAATCAGAGAAAAAGTGAAACTGATTTAATGATACAGTGCACAAATGTTAACACGTTTTATTATGTGCAAACTATGAACTGATAACTTTCTAAGATTTATCAGAAATTGCCATAGATTTATAAATTTAGCAAAGAATTTAAAAATTTGAGCACTGTCACTTATATCTTTCTTGATAATAAAATTTTTTTCTGATTTAAGTATCTCCTGTGCACTTACTGTGTTCAAGGCTATAGAATGACATATTGTTTGTTTTTCTCCTTTCACCCTGTCATCACGTTGAGGCACTTTTTCATTCTCCTTCCTTCACTCATTCATGCTCTCTATTTCACTGTCTCCCTCTGCCCCATCTGTCTCAGTCACTCATTGACTCTCATTCTCTCTCACGCGCTCTCTCTGCCTTGCTGTTAGGCTTCATGCTGATATCTCTATTCCTTATGTTTTCTTAAACCATTCTTATTTTCCTTCTTGCTTCCAGTCAAATTTATAATTCATGGTTTTACTTTTTTTTTTAACCCGGACCCCCCTGCAGAGTTCTATTTGCTCATCGCAGTGCCTACATTTTCCCGGCGATCGATTCATCACAAGAATCTGTTTTCCACCCCCTCTCTGCAAGGCATAATACACAGTAGACTAGACACGCACACACACTCAAGACACACAGAATTGCAGTAGGAGTTGGTTGAGGTAAAACGGTGTGCGCTTTGGAGAGGTTTCTAAAATTATCAAGAGAAACTTCTCTTCTGCACATATGTCTAGGCATGTGCGTTGGAGTGCATTGCAGAAATATTGGCTCTACAGTATGAAGACTATTGGCACAAGATATGTCTGAGTCTCTATGTTCTATCACTATCACTGTAGTTTCCTCATTTTCTCTCTCTTTGATTTGTGGCTGGCCCTGGTTGATGTAACTATCAGATAAAAGCAAACCCCCCTTCCTCGCCTCCTGTCATCTCCTTTCTCCTTTACATTTTGCAGGCAAATGCTAAATAGCCTCACTGTGCAGCTTCACAGAGCGCACAAAGAAGAACACAACAATCAAACATTATTCAGCCCCCTCTTTTGTTGCCTTGAATCCATTCTAAAGTGTCTATTAAAGGAGTCGTGGCCTTTTTGTCGCCTCTATGCCAGGCTACACAAGAGGAGAAAAAGAGGAAGAGAGGAATAAAGGAAAAGAGCAATGCATAATCTCCTATGTATGACAGATAAAGGGAGTGAATATTGCCATCTTTCCGCTCGGCTCTCCACATCTCCTAATCGCTTTTCCGACGTTTCAATCTGCCAAGGCCCTAATGAAAATATGATGAGGCGGATCTATGGTCCTCAGGGAGGGTAGGGGAGGTGAGGGGAGGGATGGAGCGAGGGATGGCTGCAGAGGGAGGATGAAGGGAGAGAAAATACACTCTGTCCTTATTTCTGGGCTCCGTCGGGGATTCATAGTTCTTGGAGCTTTCTATTTAGATGTTGCTGCTGTCAGAGTGTGTTTCTCTCTTCTGTTTCATTCTCTCTTTATCTCTGCCATCCTCATTTTCCTTCTTTGTGTGTGTGTGTGTAACCAGGATAAATGTGTTTATTCTTTTGTTTATATCCTCTTTTTTTGCTGATTTGAACTCCCACAGGCCTTTCTTGTCTTCTGCCTTCCAAGAAAAACGTAACTTCTTTTTAATCATTCTAATGCTCCTAGTTTTACCCCCATTTTTCTGTCTGTGCTCTTTTGTCTTTCTCTCTGTGTTAGCCGTGTACAAAAATTGCATTTGTAGATTATTTTTTTTATTTATTATATTAATTATTATGATTTTTTTTGTGGCAGATGAAGCAAACATATTTTTGATCATTTTCTGTGTATGTCTCCCTCTCTGTCAGATGGTGATGATGACCCAGCGGGGCTCTCCTGGGTACCTTCCTCACCCTCCAGTAAAGACGTGGCATCACCCTCACAGATGCCCGATGGCTGCTGTGACCTTGGCATGGCCACAGGTGGGGAGGAGGAAGGAGGTGCTGGCCTGCCGTACCCCTGCCAGTTCTGTGACAAGTCCTTCAGGTATCAACTCACACGTTTGGTTCACATGATGCATACACAGTGTACTGTAGAGTAACACCAGTGTCATATTTGGTTAGATCCTCACATCTCACTCATGACTATCAATGTGTACATGAATAAACAGAGCTCTCCATATTACCATGGTAACATGGACCACTAAGGCAGACAGCAAAAGGAATGAGGTGAATACATTTCTCGCTAACTCCTCCAGGGACCAACTCAAGACCCACTTTAAGAACAGCTGTCATGCACACCATAAAGTCATCATCATAATCCTCCATATTACCTCTTCTACTTCAATTCTTCATTCTCCTGTCTTATTGCTGAAAAGATTTACACGGTGAAAACAGTTTAAATTTCAGCTAGAAGAGTAAAGGTTACCCAGTTAAAAAAGGGAAACAAATGCATTTGAATTTACTGTTTCAGTTTGTTGGTAAAGATGTCTCTGTTTGAAATAAAGGATACTCACTGCTCACCGGATATATGTTCATCATTTGTCTTCTCTTGGTCTTCCTCAGTCGTCTGAGCTACCTGAAGCGCCATGAACAGATTCACAGTGACAAGCTGCCTTTCAAGTGTACCTTCTGCAGCCGTCTGTTCAAACACAAGAGGAGCAGAGATCGCCATGTCAAACTACACACAGGTGAGCCTCACTGCAGTCATAATGTATGATAAATGTTTTTCAGTTCCTGATTGGTCTTAATCAAATCCACAACCTTTCTGTTATTCCAGACAAAAATAAGGAAAAGCATATTGTCATAAGACTTGGGTTATTTTGTGTATCAGAGGCAGCGTGTGTTCTGTCTGTTTTTATCTTTTACCACAAAGTGATTCTCTCAAGTAATTATCTCCCACCAATCTGTCACCTGATACAGGAGATAAAAAGTACAGTTGTCAGGAGTGTGAAGCTGCTTTCTCCCGCTCTGATCATCTGAAGATCCATCTGAAGACGCACAGGTAAGTGTTGCTTCTGATCACATTATTATGAAACCTGTTCTTAAAGATTGATTTTGATTCATGTTTGATTTGTTTTTTTAATCTACACCTCCAGCTCCAGCAAACCATTTAAGTGCAGTGTGTGTAAACGTGGCTTCTCCTCCACATCGTCATTGCAGAGCCACATGCAGGTGAAGGGTTGAAATGTTTTAGTTGATGTGTTACTTTTAAAATTACTTGTTCTTCTTTATACTGCTGATCATGTGCTTGTTATTCCCTTTCCAAAATAAGTTATAGCACCAGAGAATCAAAATAAGGAAGTTACACTATTACTAAAGTTGTACCTTGAGTCCACTGCAGTAAAATTCAGGACTACTCTTTAACTCTGGCAGGCTCACCGCAAGAATCGAGAGCACCTTGCACTCAGGGGTGAGAGGGATGGAGGGAAGAAAGGAGCAGGAGGAGATGGTGACCTGGAGCAGGACTTGTATATGTGTGATTACTGCGAGGAGACATTCAGCCAGACTGATGAGCTAGAGAAACACGTCCTTACCAGACACCCCCAGCTGTCTGACAGAGCCGACTTGCAATGCATCCACTGTCCTGAGATTTTTCTAGACGAGGCTTCACTCCTCACTCATATTGAAACACAGCATGCCAACCGCAAACACAAGTAATGCTGAACTTTGCTTTTAAAAAGTATGTAAAACCTTTCAGTAATGCTGCAGTGGAATTTGAATCTTATTGGGCTTTTTGTGTTTCTACAGATGTCCTGTCTGTTCAGAACAGTTTCCATCTGTGGAGGATGTCTACTGCCACCTAGACAGTCATCGCCAGCCCGACTCCTCCAATCACAGCGCTGCCAGTCCTGACCCTGCATTGGGCAGTGTGGCTTCAATGAGCTCGGCCACTCCAGACTCTAGTGCCAGCCTGGAGAGAGGCTCCACACCTGACTCTACCCTAAAACCCACCCAAGGCAGTGAACGAGGCCGCAGAAGAGGTACAGACACTGGGGAGGATATTGGGATAAGCCTTGGTCATCAAGGTGGAGGTATGGAAGCCACTGATCTACACATCAACTAGTACATTTACATCAGTTGATTTGATAGTCAGCACTTCTTGGTTTGAAAGTCTACCACAGTGCATTTTCTGAGGTTGCAGTTTATGTGTCCGTCTTTACAGGGGGAGGAGTGAACTGGGGTAAAGTGACATACTCTTGCCCTTATTGTTCCAAGAGAGACTTCCACAGTCTGGCAGTGCTGGAGATCCATTTGAAAACCATCCATGCAGATAAGCCACAGCAGAGCCATACATGTCAACTCTGCCTGGAAACACTGCCAACACTTTACAACCTCAACGAACATGTGCGCAAAGCTCACCGAGCCAGTGGAGGAGCTGTAGGAGCAGCAGCAGCAACCTTTCCCCTGCTGCAGTTCACTAATGTCACAGCTTTTCACTGTAACTACTGCCCTGACATGTTTGGAGACATAAACTCACTGCAAGAGCACATCAGAGTGTCCCACTGCCTACCTGGTGGAATTGTGGCAGGATCCACCACATTAGGTTTGTTGTTGAAGAAAACTATCTTTGCCAAACTTTGGAAAGTGATTTAAATTGTACTTATTGTTACTTCTGTAATCTATGGCATGTATAATATGTATTTTAATATTTTAATTAAACACCTTGCAAGTACCATAATTTAATATAGGGGAATGTAACAATGTAACTCTTCATCCTAGAAGGGAACCACGCCTTCTTTTGCAACCAGTGCTCCATGGGATTCCTGACGGAGTCTTCGTTGACAGAACACATTCAACAGACACACTGCACCTCTGCTGCGGGAGCTGGAGCTGTGTCTGGAGGAGCGGTGGCCAAACTGGAGTCTCCTGTGCTACAGGCTGCATCCCAGTCCTTCATGGAGGTGAGAATCAACACTTTGTCATTACATTTCAAAAACATCATTTTAGCAGAGTTGATTAGTTGGAGTTGTAATGTCTTTACACATGTTAAAACTATTACTAATATGTGATCAGTGGTTGAGCTAATCAGCAATAAGCTGGTTCCTGTTTAATTAGGTAGTTTCCTGTACTTTCTGCTGAACCCAGCGAAGTGTGAAATGAAGCATATTGCTCATGTGAGTTCAGATAAAAGATCCATGATATTTTTTTAATTACATTAATTATATTCTTAGTTACTGTGGGTAACTTCTGGCCTGGTTTGGAGCTGATTTAAATGTTTATTTCTTGGTTTTCAGACACAGGTACTGGGCAACAATTACATACATATACCTGTACAGCTGTGCTTTTTTTTCATTTGCAACTTTTCTTTGAATAAATTCTGTCACACACCATTTCAGCCACAGATTCCTATGTTATCATGTGGGTTAACAGTCAGAAACATCAAGGGCTCTGTAATATTAGCTAATAATCTTCAGATGAGTTTGCAGAGTTATGAGTCTTATTACAGTTTATGGTCCATGCTTGTGTTTGTGTCTCTCATAGTCTTTTTTTTTCTCTCACCTTCTCCATAACGTTTCCATTTTACCCTAAATGAACGAAAAAATAGTTTATGTCAAAAATAAAAAGTTTTTGTCCATGTACAGGTTTACTCCTGCCCTTACTGCACCAATTCTCCTATCTTCGGCTCACTCCTCAAGCTCACCAAGCACATCAAGGAGAATCATAAGAACATCCCCCTGGCTAACAATAAAAGGCAGGCAAAGGTTGCAGATCTAAGCCCTGCCTCGTCTGATGTAGAGATCTCCTCCCCAAAACGCCACAGACTTGGAGGGGACTCCACCCCCTCGATGGGGAGCAATGGGGACTACCCCTGCAACCAGTGTGACCTACGATTTTCCAGCTTTGAAGGTTTCCAGGCCCATTTAAAGTCACACCTTGAGATGCTACTGAGGCGCCAGTCCTGCCCCCAGTGCAGCAAGGAGGACTTTGAATCCCAGGAGGCATTGCTTCAACACCTGACAGTGCACTACACCACCACATCAACCCAGTATGTGTGTGAAAGCTGCGATAAACAGTTCTCTTCGGTGGACGATCTGCAGAAACACCTGCTGGACATGCATACGTTTGTCCTGTATCACTGTACTCTCTGCCAGGAGGTATTTGACTCCAAGGTCTCCATACAGGTGAATGAGTCAGCCAGTGTTATTGGACTATTACTTACCCCTTTTTTAGATTTTTTTTGTTCTATAAAGATGATTCATATTCATTCCAATAATCAAGTAATAACTGAATAAATCCCTTTGTATCACCACCAGGTGCATTTGGCAGTGAAGCACAGTAATGAGAAAAAGTTGTTTCGCTGCACAGCCTGTGCCTGGGATTTCAGGAAGGAAACTGACCTTCAACTTCATGTTAAGCATAACCATCTGGGCCAGAGGTCAGGTCTCCCTGGGGGACTTGGAGCAGGTACAGTACACCTTTACTGAGAACAAAGGTTTTGTGTCTTTAGTAAATTTTAGCTAACTAAAAAAATCCAAATCATTCTAATTGTTATATAGAGCAAAACATAATAAAGAAAAGAAGAAGTTGACAAAAAAAACAAACAAAAAACAGTACTGACTTGAAAAAACAAAATAAAAGTTTTTACCTAAAGTTTTGATGGCTAAATTGATCTTGAATGTTTGAGTTACAGGATTAAAGCTCAGGAAGTGTATCTTCTGTGGAGAAACATTTGGAACAGAAGTGGAGCTCCAGTGCCACATCACCACACACAGCAAGAAGTTCACATGTCGTTTCTGCAGTAAAGCTTTCCATGCCATCTCACTATTAGAGCGACACCTGAGGGAAAAGCACTGCATCTTTGATGGCGCCAACATCACCGGAAATGGAGGTGGCACAGGGAGCAGCGGGAGCCAGAATGGGACGCCCAATGGCCTGGCGCAGTCCTCTAAACGAGGAGGAGCAGGAAGTGGTGGCAGTGGAAGTACTGGAGGTGTTGAAAGAGCAACGGTGGTGGCTGCCGAACAAGCCGACCTGCAGAACATGTTGCTGAAGAGTGGAGTTGTGGGAGGAGGAGCAGGCCAGGGAGCAGATGCAGCCAACAGCCATGAGGCAAGCGGGGGTGAGGAGGAGCTGGACAATTCAGAGCCCATGTACGCGTGTGACATCTGCGGAGCAGCCTATACAATGGAGTCACTTCTACAGAACCACCGGCTGCGTGACCATAACATCCGGCCCGGCGAGGATGATGCTGGTAAAGATTCCTTGTTACTCTGTAATCCAATTGTTTTGGTACATTCTTTGTAGCCAATCAGGATTGAATTGAAGTGTGTATAATGACAATAGTATTTGTGTTTACCAGGTTCTCGAAAAAAGAAGGCAGATTTCATCAAAGGGAATCATAAGTGTAATGTGTGCTCCAGAACTTTCTTCTCTGAGAACGGGCTTCGTGAGCACGCTCAGACGCATCGTGGCCCCGCCAAACACTACATGTGTCCAATTTGTGGCGAGCGTTTCCCCTCCCTACTAACCCTCACTGAGCACAAGGTACATTGACATTTACTTTAAAAAGCTTATTTGTTTGTGGCTATATGTTTTTTTCTAAGGTATCTATAATTTAAGTTTTTACCAAGCAAACAAATGCAGGATACCCTCAGAGGTATAACAACACAGTGGTGTGTGTAGAAACATGCTTTTCACTTTTCTCTTGTGTTACATTTCTGGTGCTTTCTGTGTGTGTACCTTTCTTTTGATCCTGAAACTTATTTGGTTGCTTTGAATTTAGACTTAAAAAAAATGTTAAATTGTCCATAGAGAGGCAATTTGTTCTGCAATGCACTACAGGAAAGAAGTTTTTAGTGTATATTGAAAAAGGCATTGTGTAATGCAGCTATTGTGAATTATAATTCAGGTTTTCATAATAGTGTAAAAGACTATCATAAGACAGCAGCTGATCATCTTGTGGTATTTTAACTTTATTTATTATATTGTGTATGTTATTACTCTTTGCAGGTGACCCACAGTAAGAGCCTGGACACTGGAACCTGTCGAATCTGTAAGATGCCTCTGCAGAGTGAGGAGGAGTTTATAGAGCATTGCCAGATGCACCCTGACCTCCGCAACTCCCTCACCGGCTTCCGCTGCGTCGTCTGCATGCAGACCGTCACCTCCACCCTGGAGCTGAAGATTCATGGCACCTTCCACATGCAGAAACTTTCCACAGGCTCTGCACTTGGAGCTGGCGGGGGAGGTGGAAACGGAGGTGCAGGGAATGGCTCAGCCTCTTCATCCCCTAACGGGCAGCTGCAACAGCATAAGCTGTATAAATGCGCCTTCTGCCTGAAGGAGTTTAAGAACAAAGGGGAGCTGGTGAAGCTGGACGTCAATGGCCTTCCTTATGGCCTCTGTGCTGGCTGCATGAGCAGGTAGGTAGACCCTGCTGATAACAGCATGCGTTAATATACACATACTTTAGTTGACACTACACTGGTATACTACCTGTCGTGTATGTGCAGTGACTTTTTCTGTCTTAGACACATCTTCACACAGCATGTGCTCTGTTTTTCCCAATACATCTGCCAGAAATGTAGACAGGTTATCTAGTATTTATTAAATCTAACTGGTAAAGGGCCTTCAAATGTAGATGTAGATGTGCTATTATATTTCAACCCTTCTCTCATAGTGTCACACAGACTGATGTGCACATGCATGTATTTTTATCACTGAAATCAGTTGAAACAAATCAAATGCTCAATCAAATCAGGGGCACAAATGGCCAGAGCCCCAGCCAGGGAGGAGCAGCCACACCCGCGGACACGCAGGGAGAGAAGGGCGTGGCTGGGCTGAGGTGTCCAGAGTGTGGAGTGAAATTTGAAAGCCTCGAGGACTTGGAGAGTCATGTCCAGACAGATCACCCTGAGGTCAGCCCTGAAACCTCAGCAGCAGGGAAGAAGGCAGAGGCACCTGCACCTAAGGTGAGATGGGATAGATTGAGATAAGAGGGGTAAATGGTTTGATGGAAATTGTTGGATGAAACTGTGGAAAACCCCTCAACTTATTGTCTTTTCACTGAGGTGAGGTAAAAAATAACATCCACTCAAATACAGAAAACTAGAATCTGGTTTGCATCTTTAATATTGATATCTGCAAATTCTCCTCATAACCATCAGATAAACTCAACAGAGCATGGAACATTAGACAAATACAGTAATTATGGTCAGTACTGTATTTGAAATATCATGTAAATTTAACATTTAACAGATGGAGACATTTCAGGTGCAGCAGATTCAAAATTCAGCTGAACTGTATCTTCGCATGAGTTGTGTGTGTGAAGTGTTGCTGCTTTTGTGTCTGTAGCTTCCATACGTGTGCTTGTTTGTATGTTGGTGTGTGTCAGCTGAGCCCCACTGGGTCCTGCGGCTGGGGCGTGCTGAGGCATTGTGGGAGCTGTTCGCTCTACTTGATATTGACAGTCAGGCTCCCCGGGACCTGCTGCGTGTCTATGTGTGTGAGTGTGTACTTGCAAGTGAGCTTGTCAGTGTCTGTGTGTGTATATGTGTGTGTTAGAGGCAGTTCCCAGGGACACTCTGTCTTACCTGCACCTTTGTTTCTGCTTAGTCTAACAGCACAAAGCAGACAAAGTAGGAATTCGTGTGTGTGTGTGTGTGTGTGTGTGTGTGAGTGTGTGTGTGTGTGTGTGTTTGAGTACTCAGTCTACCAGTCTGAAGCAGTAGAGAGATAGTGGAAGTGGGGCCTTTGTGTATTTTGTATGTGTTTGTGCATGAGTGATCGCTGTGTGCTATGAATGGATAAGCAGAGTCTCTGTTTCTCTCTCTCTTTGCTCATGTGTCTCTCACCCACATTTCTCCAGCTCTTTCTACATCTCTTTCTCTCTTGTCCTCTTTTCTTTGCTTCATCTTTTTCCTCTTCACTCCAACCCTTATTAATATCTCTATTACTCTTTGACTCTTTCCCTCTGCAGAGGTCTTGAGTGTGTGTGTGTGTGTGTATGTGTGCGGTCTTCTTCTTTTGTCATTTTTCAGTGTTGCTTTATTATGCAAGTTTTGCTTGTTGCCTGTGGATTATGTGCAGTTCCTTTCATTTGTACCCCTAGATTTTAATGTGGTTAAAAATTTCAGTGGTTTTATTTAATGTAGGTATTATTGGGACCCCTATTCAATATGTTTTATTATATTTTAATGAGAGGAAATTGTGACTATTTTTAGGTAAAAGGTAATTTTCTGTTCAGCACAAAGAGTTTAAGATACTTCCACTGTTTTCTTTTTTTTGAAAATGCAATGCTTTTATACTTGACCCTTTATTAAGGGGGAATATACTTTTTTCATTTAAAAAATATATACATTTATATTTTAGAAATGCGCCTGATTTCACAGACGTGTTTGATGTTTTTATCTTTTATTCAACAGACATAACGATCAGTGTTGTATATGGAAGGTAATGTTTTTTTGTGTTTGTGTGTCTTTATCTTACAGAAGAAGACCTACCAGTGTATTAAATGCCAAATGACATTTGAGACAGAAAGAGAGATCCAGATTCATGTTGCGAATCACATGATTGGTGAGTGAGGCTCAGGTCTCAGGACTCTGTTATATTCCTCAGTCTGTGTGTGTTATGGTAAGGTAGTGTGTGTCTGTGTTTATATATAGCATTTGAGTGACTCAGTGTCTTTTCTCCTCCTTTTTTGTCATGGTTTAACAGCACAGCTATTGCGATTGTGTCCTCCTTACACTCACTTTACTTAATAACACGAGCAGACACATCTGTTAGCCAAAGCAGCAAACACACACAGGTGTGAGACAGATAGGTGAAATGAAGAGCTCTTTTTGACTTGTGGGCTGACTTTGCCAGCTGTTGTACAATTTACCACTTGGCAGCACCTCTGAGTGGAAATCTGACTTGGAAAAGAGCTGAAATTAAAACTTCAATACACTGAGTGTAAAACAAGATACATTTTCCAGGAGCTACAGTCATAGTCCCGTTGCATATAATCAGATGAAACATGCACTGATGTTGCTGCAGGTATGTTAAGTTAACATACTGTGATCTCTATACTGTCTAATGCAGGTCGATTAAAGCATGTACACTTTCAGCAGTGCTGCACTGTTTTGAACACCATTGTTTTGAATGTAAAGTGACATTATATGATACATACAGGTATTTATTAAAATCAAATAGCTTAAAGTTAAAATTATTATTGTTGTGCTTTTAGCCTACTCCCTGGTGATAAGTATATGCTGATCTAAAGTATATATACTGTCTGTAATACTCCTACTAATAATAGGAGGAGCAGCAGACTGACAACCTCAGTGGGCCCTGAAGTAGTGATCAAAGCTTACCCAAGCCCACAGTTTCATTTTAAAGAGAAAACTAAAACACTGAAACCTGTTACATAAAAACAAATTAATTCCAGTGTACATATATTCTAATTTGCATAACTAACACATTGCACCATACATGTGTAGCTTTAATCTCTTACGTTTGTTTGGCTGGTTGCTTTTGCGTGAAAACAAATGCTCTTGAGAAACCCAGAGCCGCTGCAGCGATGTTAAGCTTCTTTATTTTGGTCCCATTATTGCCTGTTAGAGGATGTGGTAAGGTTGTGTGTATGTGTGTGTGCCTAATCTAGTAGGTGTGTGTTCAACTAAAAACTTGTTTAGCTGAAGAACTACCTCCATAGTTTGGAGTCTATGTTCTGTTATGAGCTTCCCCTGTGACAGTTTTTTGTGCTCACTGCTAATTTGCTGCCTTAGCATCTCTGTCGTCATGGAGATTAACGAGGTGGACCTGTGAGTTGTTCTGGGGAACAAACGCTCTGCAGCTCCCCCCACCCTCAGCACCTCGCCAGACCTGACAGGCAATTCCTGTATGTGTGTGTGTATGTGTGTGTGTGCTGACATCGCTCTGAGTCATCTAGTAATGTCTGGAGACATTAGAAGACAGAGCTGAAACAGAAGTACAGCTGGAGTAACTTTTACTTCTTTCCCCTGTGTCCACACACACACACACACACACACACACAAACACACACACATAGACTTGCCTCTCTATACTTGAGGACACACATTGACATAATTGCATTCCCTATCTCCAAAACCTAATTCCAATCCTAACCCTAAAACCTAGTCGTAACCCTAAAAATGTTCTTTGAACTTGTGAGGACTGGCTAAAATGTCCTCACAAAACCAAAATGTTTCCACAGAAGGAAATGAAAACATGCACATCCACACACACACACACACACACACACACACACACACACACACACACACAGTGGGTTAATTAACGTGCTAATTGTGTAAAAACCTAGCGCAGATTAATTAATGAAATTGAGGCAGATTATTTTAAAATTTTGTCCAGTCCTTATTACATTTTCTGCAGACCTTCCCACTGGGTGGGGTGTAGTTCCAACCATTTTAAAAACTAATCTGGCAGTCATACAGATTTTATTTATTTCTCCTTTCCTCTGTCAGTTTTTCTTCTCTTTGGATCTTAGCTCCCTTAATCGGACCACATTGGTCTGATACTTTGAATATGCTTCAAATTAACAAAATTGTACTTCCCCCAAAACCTGTTATCTCTCTATCCCCAGCCACTTTCAACTCTGAAATCTTAATTATACTGTGTTTTATTAGAGCTATGGTGTAGAAGTAATTCATAATTCTGTGTAAACTCTGCCTGTCAATTCTCAAATCAGGATCACCTTGTTGTGCATTCATTGTATTAAGAAAACGAAGAATTTATAAAAGGACGTTGTGTTGATGGTTTTTCCTTTCTCATTAGTCTCACCCAGTTCTTTCTGTTTTCTTTTATCACACCCCAAATATGTTGTCACTGCTTCAGGACAGACACAAACACAATATCTTCTGCTCTCACTTTCAATAACCACTCGCAGGTGTGCTTGTGTCACTTTTGATGTGCTCCCCTGGTTCAGTGAAAGCACCCTAAGTGTCACTGTTACCATCACTGTTTTGACTGGCTGGGGGAGAAGAGAGGAGGGAGTTTTCTCTTGTCTAATCGAGTCCAGTAATGTGATTGTCACATAGCTCCATGGGTAATGTGTGGTGCACCCCACGGTCCTGTTAATTACGCTGTCAGAAAGAGAAAGAGAGACAGCATTCAGGCAGATAAAGGAAGAGATGGTCAAAGTGAGAAGTCTAGAGAGGAATCCTTGTAGTGCTGTGGAGAGATGATCACAAGTACTGTATGACTGCTCTCCTGTATCTGGGCTCAAGCCAATGGCAGTTAAGTGAGCATTTTTCATCAAAGGCTATTCACTATGCTGTTATATATTTCAAAACATTATAAGCGAATGTGTTACTCCCTTAATATTTATCATCTCTTTTATTTTAAAATTATTAACTGTCCTTGAGCTTGATAAAATCCAAGACTTATCACACATAGAAGCCAGCATTTTTTTACATCAGAAATGTAGGGGCTGTAAAGCACATAGAAAGTACTCTCTGGATGTCCTTTCAGCAGGGGGCTTTAAAAAGGTCAGAGGTTGGACGAATCAGGAAAGCAGTTTAATGCTGTGGAACTGAAAGCTGATGCCACACACAGTGATACAACTGCACAATTTAATGTTTAAAAATGCCATTGTTTCCTAGCCTCTAGGTTTTGCTTTACTGCAATGGTATATTCACACCCTGTGTCTGTTCCCGCTAGTCTTGGCTCTTACACAGCACACGAGTTAATTAAAACACCATGTGGTCAATGCCCTGCTCTAGAGGAAGACAGAGTGAAAGCGATGTATGAGAGAGAGAGTGGAGAGAGGCGTGACAGGAGGGAAAGAGAAATCATGCAAGAAGGTTGAAGGGGCAAATGGAAATTGACAGTTCTTTCACTAGTTTGCCACTTTTGCAGATTTGCTAAATTTGGGCTTCACACACAATGACATATAATGTCACGCAGCACTGATTTCCATCACTGACTTCTGGCTTATAACATCAGTCTGTGCACATCATCTTATTGTTGTGGTTAAACTAGACAGACTCACAACCACAGACCCAAATGTACCACAAGTAGAATTGTAGACATACTTATATAGATAGTATAGGTATTACAAGAACTGTAGCTACAAGGAATTTGGCGGACAAGTCAGTGAGATACCCAGAATGCCCTGAAGCGTGACATGAACACCACAGAACCCCAGACTTTATGTAGTCAGGGCTTTTTCTGTTTTTCGTTAGTTATATATCCCCTTAGTAGTTATAGTTATGACGCTTGTATATGTTATGTAAATATGTTGTGTTGTGTTCCTTCGTTGTAGCACCATGATGCCAGAGGAACGTTGTTTTGTTTCATTCTCTACATGACTGTACAGGATTGAAATGCCAATAAAGAACCTTGGACCTTGAACCTTGAGAAAGCTGAACTCATGATATGGGAGGACCACTTGAAAATACTGTGTGTTATATATACATTTGTATTTAACACTGAATGTTATGCGGTAGTGTCCATATGTTACAAAACACACACACACACACACACACACACACACACACACACAGCCTCAGTCCATCTCCCACATGCTGAGGAGAGAAAGAGAGCAAGAAATGTTCTTCAATCTTTTTTGCCTTAGGTACCAGTTTGCCATTTGGGAGATTTGATGTTTTTGTGTGTGAGCCCTGAGGGACAACTATATCATCTATATCATGTATGTACATATAACTATAGTATGATATACACAAATTATCTGCAAGAGGCATGTTACAATCTAAACCAGCTTTAAGGAGTGCATTTGCAAATTCCACCTGTGCGTATGTATAATCACATAATCACCAATCTGCATTTTCCTAGCCTCCAACATTGCTGGGGTGGGAAGGGGAGGTGGTGCTTGAAGTACTGGAGATGCAGAAAGTATTGAGAGGGGAGGATGCAAAGGGGGTTAGAGGAGAGATGACAGGAAGACAAAAAAGAGGCAAAGCTCAGGGTGGTGTCTAAGGAGGATGACTGTAGATGTCTTTATCCATTGCAGTGACATTTAAATTTATATTTTCTGGTTTTAAAAACACTTAGTAAGGAATCGCAAAGCTCTGTATCATTATCATCAAGATCCATTAGCAAGCATAGAAGGAATAAAATAGTTCCTCCTTATTAGGTTTTATTTTGTGGCTAGGTCCTTATAATGACTCAAATTGTTTTGTGTTTGTATCGCTTGTCCTTACTCCCCTTGTCCTGTGTGTGTACTTGTATGTATGTATGTATGTATGTGCATGTCAGCATCTCAGCAGCCTTGGGCAGGCTGTGTTTTATGCTGTGCAACTGCACTTCATTTAGAAGTTCCCTCCAAATGTAAAAGTGTGAGGTGATTCTGTTTGCTAAATGTGTGTGTGTGTGTGTGTGTGTGTTGGTGGGCGTGTGCGTGCACGTGTAGTGTGTCTTTCAATTTGCCTCATATGGAAACAAAAGTAGCTCCCATGCCGTAAATTCTCACCACAGGATTCCTGTTAAGGTGTTGAACATAGGCTTGTGAATAAAAATGTGCAGCCATGTAAATATAAAGGCAGGACTCTGTTTGGTTACTTTATAGTAAACCACCAATTAAAACAATGTTTTGTTTTTTTTTCTACTATTTATTGTGATGCACGTGTAATTTACCCAAAGACCATTGAGAAATTTCTCACTTTGCAAAGGACTCCTCCTTATGATAGTGTCCAACATTAACCACATACTCACACACACCCCTCAGTAAGGCACTTGACAGCATGTTCAGAGTGTTGCATGCAGCCACTAATGCTTTACTAATCACCTCAGTCTAGATTTCACAGCAGGAAACCTCAGTTCTCAAACACACAGACACACACACACTCTCTCTTTCTCTCTCTCTTTCTCACTTTTTTTTGATCTCATACACATACACTTGTGTAGACACCAAACATGTGGTGTTTAAGCACAAAGCACCACACACATCTTCCATTTCCATTAGTCCTGAGAGCCCCATCTCCACCTTACATATTGACTATAACCCTGACTTTGATCCACTAATAACAGTTCAAAACGTCCTCTCTCACTGAATTTTGTACTCCCAGTATGTATTACTAACCCTGCCCATTCTCTCCTCCACTCTCCCTCATCCCCACCTGCCTATTGGATGGCCAATAGAAGAGCCCACCTGTCGGCAAGGTTTGTCCCCTTTCTGTCTCCTTAGCTCACAATGACCAAGGCAGCATTATGCTGTCTCGCTGCCTGCCCATCAGCATTTCATTTACAAACATTCTTCTTTTGAATATGCATAAATTTATTACATTGAGTTCATATTATATCTGATTCTTTATCACTGAACATAAGATTTTGCCAAAATCATCTTAGCAACCATTTGCAAAAGCCACATAGCATGATGTGGACAAATATGGGAGCAGAAACTCAACACTCAACACAGGTTAAAAACTGTTCAATATTTTCACAGTAACAGAAATCAGTGTGCATTATAAAACAGTATAAACTGTATTAAAAAAAAAAGCCCCCCACCTCACCTCCACTCCTCATTCACCCC
>OMLM01020761.1:0-26107 GCA_900302695.1 Helostoma temminkii | reverse complement strand
GATCACACAGTGGAATATTGTTAGAATATTAATATACATACAGCTTCAATGTACTGTTTATATTTTAAACAGATTTTTAAACTGAAAAAAACCCCCACTAATACGTGTTCACAACACTGTGTCTGTATTTTTGTGTTATGTTGTCCTCAGTCCCAACTGATCAAACAGCCTTGATCTGCCTGTGAACTGAATGCATGGGCCACAATGCTGCAATTAGTAGTGAAAACAACCAGGACACACCCATCTCTCTGAATAGATAAATAACTTATTATTAATATTTACTGTTTTGTACAGAGTACCATGTTTCTGAGTTGTTACACCATTTTGAGTGGTCTGAGTAACCACTCAGTAATTTCTTTGACTACTACTGCATAAGAATGCAAAGAAGAAAATGTTGCTTTAAGCTGTATTATCAGTTTCTTCACTGAGGCAGGGTAATTAGATGTCCATGAACTTCAAGGAAGTATGCTGTTGCAAAGCAAGGTTAGAAAGATGTTGGTATTGTTGATGTATGGGGCTGATAGCCTGTCTTTTCTTTAAAACTGCAATTTCTTCTGTGCACAATTCCAAAAACATAATAGAAAATGCACATCTCTGACATTTACTAGATATGTGTGGGAGTAAACGTTTGCCTATTTATACATTCAACAGACACACTGTAGTACAAAATTTGGTCTAATTTGCAGTTGCCAATGTCTGGCTCTGACTGCTAGATGTTCATCTTTCTTCAGCAGCAAGTTTGTTATTTTGTCTGCTTTTTGGTACTTGCCATTTACATTTAGTCAGATAGTTTTATCTAAATTGACAAGACATATTACAAGTGAGGTACAAAGGGAGATGATGGTAGCCCTGTTAGTAGGCATCACATCAGTCAAGACAAGAGATGACAGCACAGGGAGTTGGGCACCATACTCAAAGAGGTAGGCTGTGATTTTTCTGATGTTGTAGTGAGCAAATGCCAATAGATGGAGATGTGGTCAGCAAAGCTTTGTTGGTCTATAGTGATAATTCATAGCAGATTTTTGGGGGCAATTGCTGGTCCAAAGTTGATGCTGCACAAACAGCACAAATAAATAGATGTGCACCGATCGATCACCAAGAGATGGATCGGTGGGTTTTAGCTTGATTGGCTGGTCACTGGTCATGGCTGATCAGTCTGAGAAATTCAGTGCCTATTACCGCTCAAACCCATCATTCTGGGTAAGGCTTAACCATGCTTCAGGCTCATGGTGTGAGTGGAATCGGAGCAAAATTGTAGAGGGACCCAGGGCAACAAAAATAAAGATTAAACCAATGGGCCAAATTAATATAATTGGAATTGGCCAAGAAAATTGCAATCAGTGCATCTCAACACATAAGTGCACTGTTTAAACCTTTTCCAGCTCAACACAGACTTACATAGGATGTACTATTTGGTGAACATAGTGGTGAACTTTGCAAGCTGCCAAGATGGAACAAAATGAACAGATTGATGGCTGACTGTTTTTAATCCTTTCAATCCTTATGGAAGCACCGCATGATCAACTGCAGCATGCTGGGAGGACTGTGGGGGAAAACATGAAAGGCTGACTAACAGACCAAAGAGACTACAGGGTAACTGTATATGGGTGGATGCGTGGGTAGACCTGTGTGCGGGGGATCAGATACAGAAAAGAGAGAAATGGAGCAAAAAATAAAGTGTGATGTCCCTGCAGGCTCTCTTCTTTTCCCTGTTCCTTCTCCTCCATCCCATTGCTAACCTGTTGGCTGCAGCGTGGACCTCCCGAGAGCATTGCATTTTCTTTTCAAAAAGCAAGAAAGTCATCTACTCCCTGTCCCACTGCTCTCTGATATCTGCTGAGGCAGGAGAAATTGTGTGAAAGAATGAGGGATGAGAGTGGGGTTTGAGAGCTGGGAGAGGAGAAATTACTTTTGAGTTATTTTCAGTTGGTGTTATCTGAAACACTTCATGGTAATGAGGTGCCAGAGTTTGTATCTTACTGAGTGTGTTGAAAAACACATTAGTTCTCAATGTGCAAAAGAGGCATTTAAAGGCTGGATTTTGAGGTTCCAGATTTGAGGCTCCTACACTGAAACTGTCTGAAGAGGTTGAAGTTGTTTATGCATCTTTAAGTCAGCATGTGATGCACTTAAGCACCTTTTGTTTTTTTATTTAAAGTCACATAGCAGAAGCTCGCTCTCCTAGCTTCTAACATTGACGTTCCAGTTCAGTATCACACTAGCTTCCTGTAGCTTGACCGCATTTGTGTCAGTCTCAAACTTGTTGTGTGTTACAGGTGTTCACTGATAAACAGCACGATCATTACCTTTCATCCTTTATACAACATGACTTTATTTCATTGCATTAAAAAAATATATATGTTGAGATTAGTGCTGTTTCTTTTTCTAGTCATAAAATGTGGTATGTGACAAATTCATGCGATTATAATTAATCCATAAGTGGGCATCGAATTTATCAAAATTCAAGACAATAATTGCTAAGAATTTTCATTCAAATCAAAAAGAAATTTTGTAGAGAAAAAGTTCGAATCATCAATGTCAGGGCCAAGGTTTTCAATAATTTGTTATATCACGGTATAAATAATTTTAGCATTAAATAATTTAAATGGACAATTTAAATATTTTAGTTCAAACCAATTGATTCCTAGGGCCATACGAGTAGAATGGCTAAGAGGAAAGACATTTAGTAACAGGTGCCTCTCAAAACCAGAATGCCAGAGTTTATCATTGTGCCATCTGATCCACCTGAATATCCAGGTCACCAAGTCTTTTAGCTGTCTGCTAAAAATCAGTATTTCAACTGTGAAACTTGGCATCTACAACTAGATCTGCTGCCAAACAGCAGACCAGATGTCTGCGCCACTCAAGTTGACAATGTGTCTCTGCAAATCACACAAAAGCCTCACATGGCCTATATTTCATCACTATGCATGTACAGTGTAAGAGGGATGGGAATATTAACAAGTTCATATCGATGCATGAACACACGCAGGCACAATACGAGTGCAGTTGTAGAGCTGTGAATGGAAAAGAAATCAATTTATGGAAGAAATCGAGATTCTCCCGTTATTGTACATTTATACAACTTAACAATTTGATATTAATATTCCTCTTTAATTTGACCTACTTTACATTAATGTCCACAACAAATATGGTGGGAGTTTATATACTTACCTGTGAACTACAAATAACATTTGGCCACACGGGGAAAAAAAGCTCAACAAGTCTGCAAGTTTGCTAAATATCACTCAGCTGAAGTGATATTCACACTGCTTCGCTACTTGGACATAAATCACATCGTATGGTGTTTGTAGTTGCTGCATATCCATCTTTAATGTATCAGATTGCTGACAGTATCCAGATACATATCATATCAGCCTCAGACCAGAGATGCCCAACCCCACAGTACTGTATATACTGCATGCCTTTTGATCTATGTGCCAAGTTTCATCTTTTGCCTAGTTTTGCATAGATCCATAAATCCAGAGCCATGGCCTCAGTGATGATATGTCAACATCTGTATAAGTCTTCATGTAGTGTTTTGACTGTTCAAATATTTAACAATAAGTTTATTTTATGAAGTATTTTACTGACTTCCCTCTGCATGCTGTTCATATTCATGTTTGTATTCTGTGACTACCTCAGTGTTGCTCATGTTGGCTCAGTCTTTGGGATTTTCTCCAGTGAGAAGCAGCATATGTCAGCACATTTGCGAGAATAATATGAAAAATGCTTGATGTTAAATTCCTCTCGCAACCACAAGACTTATGAGAAATTTGTGCTTTGAATAGCCTTAGTATTTTCCTCCTCGTGTCCTCGTTGAAGGGTAGTTAAAAAAAACACAGAGGAATAAAACCATATTTGTGCCAGCTTGTGAGTTATAAGCAGACAGCTTGGTGTCCCATGTACAACAAATGCCTTGCTGAGCATAGAGACAAAAAGAAGTGCAACATATTTAGAGGCTTGGAACATTTTCAATCAACATAATAAATGCTATAATCCCTTTTCAATTTGTGGTTTGGCTGTACTACTTATTCTACTATACGTATAGCAGCACTAGATTAGATTTTTAAGCCAGAACTATTTTATCACACAACTGAAGACCATACTGCACTATAGTGTACCATTAACCAATTATTGAGATGCCAGATTCAGCTCATTCACCTTCTTTATAATCTAGTCCCATAGTACAAGCTCAAGTAAAATTTTCTGCATATAAGAAAATAATTCTGTGTCTGTTTTGAACACCAGAGTCAGAAATGTTTACCTCCTACACACACAGCAGTAGTAAGTGTGAAGGAATTTGAAATGTGTAATTATTTCCAGTTAATTCATACACAACCCACAGTTTATAGAGTAATAACCTCCACAGTGTTGCACATTTTTTCACTTGTTTCTGGTGCCTCCATCACAAGTTAGCAGGTGAGTTGTCAGGTTGTCAGCTATTTTTCACAAAGTTAATAAACAGCTTTATCTTTATTGGTAATTTAGCAGTGGAGCCCAAAATAGTTTAGCACAGATTTAATTACTAGTTTATTTATTAGCTTTATAGCATAAAAGAGGGAATCTTATATCCAAACTTCAAACTGTCGACTATGTCATCTTTTTGCCAACCAAGATTAGTTCGCCCTATTGATGCTAAGGTTCAAGTTTCATCATCATCATCATTAAAAATCGTTCGAGGACAACAACAACAATATATGCATACGACATCATGCCCTCAGTATACCACTCATGCTGTCAACTTATCACAACAATACTGACACTGATAGTTTAATGTTGAAGCAACAGGTCCGCCAACTTTAACACCCATGTAGCTTGTTTGTTGGTGTTTGGTGGAATTGCACAGCTTTTTTACTTTTTATTGGCAGCTGGTGTAACACTTGTTTTTACCCTAAACAGTCAAAAGTGCCAAAAAAGAACTGTGGAAAGAAAGTGGTTTGGTTGGGAACAGGCACAAAGACGTTGTTTTGCGTGAAAGTCATGTCATCAAAAGGTATGACATACAGTATGTTTTCTTTTTTTTCCCCTTTTTTTGGTAGCATTTAAATTGTTACAAAATGCTGTATTTCACCGGACAGTGTCTGTTGAAGACAAAGGTATTGTCTTATTAAGAAATGGTGTAGCTCATTTCATTTTATCTCTATCTTTAGTGCTATTTGCTTAATACTTGTTTTAAATTAATCTATGCTCATGTTACTGTTCTGTTATTCCTAACAAACCATAAAATATCTCAGTCCCTGCAGCCGAACTAAGCGACAAAATATTCTTTTATTCACTGTGGTCTCCTGAGGCTAAATTGGCATTTGCTTGGCTTAAACACTTTGCTGGCAGAGGGCTGAGCCTTTAATGAATCAGGGTCACAAACCAAACACAGTGCTTAAGTAAAAAAAATAAATAAATAAAAGCAATGATCTTGGTTGTCATTATCTAAAGAAAACCCCATACTGTAGTTTGCTGATTGGTTTGACCTCCAGCTGCCAGATGTAACAGCATTCAGCTTTTATTTAGTATTACTTTATATCAGTCAGAGTGCAGTAAAAAGGCATGCTGTATGAAACTGCAGAGATTATTGCTTTGAGTGAATGTAAAGAAATAAAATGTCTTTATAGCTGATGTGTGAATAGTAGTAAAACATTTGTTCTTTATGGTATTTCCCCCATAAAGTTCCACACAGACCTGTTTAATGTTACATACGGTAATGTAATCTAGATTTCTAAACATGAATAGAATCTTAGGAGAAGTTCCATATTTTGAGATTAAGCTCTGCTGTTGATCTTCACACTGAATATCCGGTGCTACATGACATCCTGGCAGGCTCATGCAATTGCACAGAGACCAGTAAGACCTTCCATCTGCTTTTTTGGCAGCTCAGATTCTGATAGAAAATCCAGTCGAGATGCTTAGCCAGCTTTGGCCTGAAAAACAAAAGATGCAGGTGCAGTATTTTATCTAAATAATATATCACTGTATCATTTCAGTGTACGGAGAGGAAAGTTTCTTCGAAATGAATATTAACCGAGGTGCAGCAGTGGCTCATAAAGTCCCATAATAATTTAAACAACGGTGGTCCGGACTTTCTCATCTTCTAAAGATTTGATGTGCTTGCCCAGCTGCTCATCAAACACACATAGAAACATGCATTTTTGTATGTTGAACTGATGACTGAGACAGACTTTCTTTGTGTTTACAGTATGTGGCTCTCTCCACATGCACACACAAACACAAAGAGCACAATGTTGAGGCCACATGTCATGAACAGATTAATCCTGCCTCTTCTTCCCTTCCATCCGTACACAAGAGATTTTCCCTCGCCTCTTTCTCCTCAGTGATTTAACAGAGAGGTGGATAAGGGCTTTTTTGTTGCATAACACCTGAGAATGAACATGAAAGAGTTGACACAGAAAAACAATCACCCAGCGTTGCTTTTCATTTAAAGCAACTCTGTTCCGTACAAATTGGGTTCCTGTGCAACTGAAGTTTAACTGCGATTACATTTTTGTAAGAAATACAATTCCAACATGTATTAATAATGCAAATAAAGTTAAAAGCATGTAATACTGCAGGTTTGTGATTACAGCAAGTAAAATATACAGCATTTTGTTTCCATTAAACCTGTAAGTTGGGTTTTAAATGTGTTTGTAGTGCACCATGTGCTGCTTTTATTTTTGTCTGACACTCTGTGGCTCTGCTGAGAGACTACAGATCATAGGACAAGCAACCTGAGCTAATGTCAGTACATCAATGTCACTATCACAGAGAATTTCACAACACAAAATGTGAACTATTAAAGAGCTGTGTCGTGCTTTGCCTTCTTTTTAAACCCCAGTGCAGCTCCAAAAAGGCATCATTTCAGCAGTTGGTCATGCTGCCTTTGTGCTGGATTTAAGCTTCCTCTACAGTCTGTCTAGCACAGGGATGTGCTGTCTGTAATTCAGAAACGCACATTTTTCTCTCTTAAACTCGCACGTACTCACATTCACAAAGTAATCAGATCAGCGTGTTTTCCACAGAGCCCGTTGGTGACAGCAGGGAGAGAGGGGTGGATGGATGGAGGGATAAATGATAAACTCTCTCCACTTATTTAATCCTCTGTTCCCAGTTGTCCCATTCTGCTTCTCTCCCGCAGGCAGAAGCCGAATGGAAATTGAAACCATTAGTTACAAAATCTCTGAGAAGGAACTAACTTGTGTAACATAAAAGTAACAAGCAGTAAAAAACAGAAGGTAAATTCATGAGGCCGTTAGTGTTTCCATTCATTTCTATTTCCAATACATTAATCAGACTCAATACGGGCTGTCAGCTACCTTCTGCATAGCAGTATACATCAGGTCTGTGGTTGTCATCTCTTGTTTCTGCCTACCAGTTATTTTTGTTGACATTAAAAATAAGCCAATTTGACCCACCACAAAATGTTAGCCAGTGCGTAATGTAGAAAAACACTTTGATCACCCTTTCATTTTTCAAATTGTTATTGAACTCTGAGTCAATCCAATCAGATTCTTCCAAAATAACAACCAAAAAAAGCATAAGATAAAAGTGAGCCAGCATATCACAGATGGAGCTAACAGGTAACTGGGTGGGGAAAATAATCAGGCTGCCCTACTCAGCATGTTTCTGGCTGCAGGCCATGGGCTCAGTGGTTCATCTGCTTGATGCATTTTTCACTTGAAAAACAGCTGCAGATGCAAAACAGCCATTTTTCGAATAACATTGACAGCTATGCTCATGTTTTGAATTTTTAAAGAGGGAAAACATTTTTTTGTTTTTACAGTTCAGTAGATAATAATGTGGGAAACATCTGCAGATTGAGGTAAAAACAAACTGGAGCTGTGAACATGTTTGTGACACATTCATTTATCATTTGGCTGTCTGTATGAAAGTCTGTATAGAAAGTGAGGTGTGCAGTCGGCCAGGACGAGCATCATTCCTGGGGAGGCTGGCACATGGATCTTTTCTTTAGGTATTGTGAAGTTATTGTAATAACAAATGCTGAATGAAATCAGAAAAAAAAAAAAGCTTAAGTACCATTATACTGTTACGTTATAGCAAAATAAATCTTTACACAGAAAAAGAAAAGAGAGGGTGAGAAAGGGAGAGTGAGTGAGACGCACCGCGTCGATTCATCTTAATAAAATCTGGGCAGTTAATGTTGAGGTCTGACACTGCCAAGACCTGTGGAAAGATGAAAGCAGACAGAGGATAGGCTGTAATCAATGTAGGGCCTTCACAGACAAACACACAGGGCCACTGGTTGTATGCAGGCTTGATCCCTATTGTATCATCCAAAGGTTGCAAAAGCGGAAAAGATCCAGAGGCTGACTTTGTTCTTATGGCTGTAAGACTCGTTTTTTTTTTTTACATCTTACCTTAGCTTTCCTCCAGATGACTGATGGCTTTACTACGTTTTAAGCTGTTTGAACTCAAATCTTTCACAGCAGTCAGAATCCCAGAGACCTGTTTACTGACCCATCACTGTGCCCCTTTCCTCTCCCTCGTGTCCTCTCTTCTGGCCTTTTTCTTTTCTCCTCGTCCTCAGCTATTAAGGAAGCATACTTAAACACTTGGCCAGGCAACCTTTACCAACCATAGTATTTACTGCCTCAAATTTGAAGCATTTGATATCCAGCCCATTGATATCCAAAATAAACATCCTCTTGTTAACTAACAGATGACTAGTTATCATCCCTACTTTGATTTACTGACCCGAGCCCATCATCCTTTCTTTGCTGAATGCTTCAGTCTGGAAAATGTATTTGACAAACTTGTTCAGGGCAAAGTCTAAGCTTATACCCTATAGGCGGAAAAAAATTCTTCTTGTTACATTTTTAAGCATATGCCTCACTTTGCTATTAGTGAGGCATGACTCATTCATCTACACATTGAGCGATTAAGAAAGTTTGTGTGTGTCTTGTGCACAAAGCCACTGCCACTTTTAATTCTGGGACACAAGCAGGTATCACTGCATCTGTCATAGAAAAACCTGCCATAATGCAATATGTAAAAGTCCCACGTTGTCATTAATTTAGCCATGCAGCCACAGGAGATTTGGCAGAAAGCCAGGCATCTGCACTGTGTGCTTTTGTCTGGTGTGCAGTGATATATCTAAAAGTTATATTGGAGTAACATAATGAAGATATGATGCATCCCTTTTGTCTGAATTGTTAGCAACAAAACAATTTTGTGTTTGCATCTTTTCATAATCTTAGTTCAGCCCCATTGTGAGGACATTTTAGCTGATCGCTGCGACTGCAAAGGGCTGTTTGATGAAGAGGCTTGGTTCACAGAGTCTGGAATTAAAGATTAAGGGTTGGTGAGGGGCTCAGGAACATGTTGTGTCAGTGGGAGTCAAAGGCAAGCATGTGCATGGGTCTGTAAGAACAAACCAATAAAATGCACTCAGAAGTTACAGTATACTAATGGCCCCAGATGGAGCTTATTACTCAATTAAAGATGTCTCCACTGGTTAGATTATGTAATACACGCTGGTTAAAAATAATAATAAAAATACTCTACTAGCAAAGCAGAATTTGAGATCTGGGTTTAGATGAATGCTGCACATGTGTTTCATCTGTGTTTGATATTGTTTTTGCATAAAATCAGGGAGATCACATTTTCCTACATATGAGCCCTTTAACTTTAACTAGCAGATTTCTGTTTTGAAACCTTGAATTTCACACTTGAGAGTTTGTGTTCTACTGGATTTATTTTATCTTTTGATTATTATGATATTTCCTTAAATCCAACGGCTTAAAGTATAAAGGTATTTATCTCTGTTTTATACCTGTGAAGCTGCTATATAATAAGAATAAAAATTAAAGATTTTGAGCACAAGTATCAAGTGAATCTGCTTCTCTTACTGTAAGTTGATCATTCAGTTTTGCTTTATTTCAAGCTAAACCATTACACATAGAATTCAAAAAACAGATTTCCTCCTGGTGTTTGTAACATTTAATGTGTGCTGTGGAATAGACGACTTGCTGCTTTTCAGCCTGCAGAAAGAAAATAAGGCAGTGAGTAAATAAACTCGATAAGAAGAAGTGGCTTAGTTTTCCCTTCAGAACAAATGTGTTCTTCAAGAGTGAAATATATATTTGTTGGCAGGTGTTTTATTTCCATTGCTATGGGTGAACTGAATGTTTAGCTTCTTTGTTTGCCAGTGTTCGATATTACATTTATTTTAAGTCGACAATCACACTGCACATGTTGTTTGAAGAAGTCTAGATGGTTATTGATATGATGGCAGCTTAATAATGATAATACTTATAGGGATAGGATTTTGTTTCACTTTGTTTTTTGCTAGATTGTTTGAATGTTTTAGCAAGTTGATTCATGATTACGTTTGTTTATTATATAGCAATCACAAATCACACACACAATGACTTTTTTCACCAAATCCTGCAGCCCTAATTCTCAGTGTGTTGTTTGAAAAATGTGCATCAGTTTCTGAAAAAATTCACTTCTAAGCAAAAGAAAAATGCAGTGGGACTATATCATTTATTTATTATTGTCAGACAGTGCTTCTTGTTTTTTCTTATGCAGTGTCCACTTACAATTATTATGTGTATTATTGTTTATTATTCAGAAACCTTATATTGTAAAGATTCACACTATTTTTTGCCATTTTACACAGACAAAAACTAAACTATGAACTGAGGTATTCACACATTATGGTGTCAAAGTGTTGATACTGTAGTTCTCATGATTTATTCAGCAATTTTGCAAAACCTTGCAGGCATTTACATTAGAAGCTTTCCCAAAAACTGACAACATGTAAAATCTGCTGTGAGCCTCCTCCTCGTAGATACTAACAAGCAAATCACAACTTTATTTTCAGAATCCAGTACTAAAGTTGTGATGCTGTTTATGTGGTAGAATACTAAAAGAGCTGATCCAGCAATCAGAGATTGTGCATTTAATTAAGGCCAAACTTTTTGGCTCAACCCCGTCTCTGTGGTACCAGCACTTATACCACCACCACCACCCATAATTAGCTGGAGGATTAAGGTGCACCTTACAGTTTAGCAGATCACAGCTACGCTTTATAATTAAAGTAATTAGGCCTCCTATCTCTTTCTCTGCTTCGTTAAATTCACTCCCACCAAATGCATAATATTGAGAAGGTGAAAATGAGATGGCACATTGAATGGTGATGCCGCATATTGCATTTGTGCAGTGGAGGCTACAACTGACACCAGTTAAATTTTTTTTTTCTTTAAAATTAAATGAGTGTTAAATCTCTTTAATCAGAGCTAGCTCTGGTTATAATATCTGACTGGTTTTTAGTCAATGAATCTTATTGTCCTTTATTGTTCCCGGTGCTGCTTGTACTGTGTACCCTGGCTTGGTTGTGCTTCAGGCTCATGGTGTGAGTGGTACCAGAGCAGAATAGTTGTGGGACACAGGGCAGAGAAGCCACTCTGGGTCTGTTCTCACATTCTCTGTTGCATACAGACAGTACCATCACAGCTACAAATCTGAAATCACGTTATTAAAAAATCTGAAAATGGAAAGAAAATTACAATCAGTGCATCTATATTGTCCATCCCATCTGGAGGTGGATTACTTTAGATCCCGTTTTAATGAAAGGCCAATATTGGTTATATATTATTCAGCACCACTAAACTGGGATAATGTGAGAAAGAGCTGGAAAAGCAGAGCAAAACATTACTCATGGTCCTACAGGGGTGGGAGGTGTACACATCTAGGTCTGAAAGTATACCCTTCCCTGAAAATAAAGGATATATAAACAATGGAGCTAATAATCAGTCAACTGGAGAAAAACTGAGTTTAGGCACCATCTTAAATTGAATTACCTCATGTCCTTGGGTGTGAAATACATCATTTAAGGTCAGCAGCAGACCACTGCACTCAGAATGATGCAGCCATTATTTCATAGAAGCACAGTCTCACTCTCAAAATGAGTAATTACCTTTCCAATTAGACAATGATTAAAATATAATGAGAGTAAGAAGATGATTATAATTAGCCACTAATGTATCTCACTACAGCTCAGGAGTCCTGTGCACTCATGTCTGATACAGTTCAGGCGATTACTATTCTAAACACAACAATCACACATCATCTGAACAAAGAAGAAAATGTCTTCTCAAAACCTACTCACGTTGTTTTTACACATTTCACAAAGATTCTGTTGTTCACCAGTGTTTTCTTATTTGCGTTTTGTTCCTAGGTAAGAACAGAATCTACATACAATCAACATCACATTTACGCTGACGTGTTGCATGGTGCTCACATGTGCCTGGCATTTCTACAATATTCTAATAACATTCTAATAATATAATATAATATAATTTTTTTTTACTATAGTTTACTAGTACTATAGTATAGTTTACTATAGTTTATACCTTAGTGTATATTATTACTTTATTTTATCATAATTATTTACATTATTTTACAAATCATTGTGGTCTTTTAAAATTAAAACTACACTAACACTTTGTTCATCACACATCGCCATAAGAGGTGATGTGCCATGTACATCCACGGTCCTGTGCAGTCACAGTGGGCAGCAGACTCGCTCAACTCAGGGTGCTTTTCTCGGATACAGCATTCCCTCAATAACTAACAGCATCCTATGCATGTTTGTCTCTGGTATGTTATATCCACTACTGATGCTACTAAGTATAAAGCTTGTTTGCTGTCCACTTCCTGCAGTGGTGCCTCTTCTTTAGAACTACATTTTTTTATTTTTCTGTGGAGTTCAGGGCTCCATCTTCAGCTTTCCTATTCATTGTGTGTGACATCCCTGTGCACATAGTTTACCTACAATATGCTACATGCTGTACAGTTAAACAACTAGAAAGTCCTTTCAACTTAAAAGGACAATGGGATTCATCAGTATAAGAAGAAATGTACCAGGATCATGATCATGGATCAGACATCAGACTTAAGAACAAATAAAGAACAGAAAAATGTCACTTCTTCTTTTTTACTCCAACATTATCACAACACTAACACAACAATACCAAGCTTTTTATAAACTAAAACACTGAAGAGTTGAAGAAAGAGGATGAATCGTTAATAAATAAAGTTTTCTATAGGACAACTCTACCTCATGCATGATGGAGGCTGCACTTGCTCCAATGGAAAAGCAGAAAGAAACTAGTTTTCCATCAACAGAACAATAGTTTGGTCTGGAGCAGCAATGATGACGTTAATTGCATGCTAAACCAGTTCTCCTCTAACCTCCCTACGCTGTGCAGCAGCCTCTGCTCTAAAACGGTTCTGCCAGCAAAATGACACATCGATAGTTGTTGCAGCAATTAAACGCTGTGACTCCCTGTTGCCCCTCTTCCACGCAGCTAACGATTTTATCCCCAAGTGTGCAGAAATCAATACACTTCTACCAAAATACAGTCAGTCATATCTGCAAGGCTTCACTTTTGAAATCACCCAGTTCTGTGGAGTTTAACTTGCACAAATTATGGTAAGGGGTCATGAAAAGTGGTTAGTAGGCGGTGCATGGACACAGCGGCTTTGTGCTCCTTCCATCTGTGTTTTTACTGTTGAGGCTTCTGCCATCTGGGGAGTGCTACACAAACATCCACTCACACACAGACAGACTAAAATCATGCTTTTTCCATCATGTTTGCATAATGAGAATTCAGTTCAGTAGAAAGTGAACTTAAACTGAATAAAATCTAAATGATAAATGTCTCAAAATGTTTCTGAGTGAGTTTTGTAATACACTGTGTGCTACTTTAGACTGACTGCAACAATGTGACATATTGTTTGACATTTTTATGAAGTTTTTTTTTACTTTCTGTCTGGGAAACAAAATTGATCTTAAAGGATAGATTTCCATTTTGGGAAATATTGTGAGCATCAATAACTCTCCGATATGTTCGTTTAATAAGAGGCTACACCTGCAGTATCAGCACAAAGATTGGAAACAGAGAACCGTAGCTCTGCAGCTGAAGCCTACTGATGGACATGTTGTATATGGTTTAATTGTGCAATAATAATAAAAAACAATATATTGTAAACAAACAATATAAAGTCAGTTAGGTCTATTTCTTACCTAAACCGCCAATTGCTTTATGTACAGTACCTGGATTTTTGGACTGAACTCACTAGAACTAACTTTAGATGTTTTTATCATTAGTCAAACGCATGCTACCTGTATCCCCCAGTTTTCAGTCTGCCAAGCTAAGCTAAATGATTATGGCTAAATGCACTAATGTATGTGAAGTTCCCAAAATGTCTTTCACCACACTACAGTGCAGTTACCATCACTTCTTCAGTACATTCCTCATCACTGTGCTCACACCCCCTGCACTCATAAGACAAAGCTCTACTGCCACGGATGACCAGCAGCAAGGTACTGAAATAGTCGCCATTACACATCGTCATCATCATCAAGGTTTCAGTAGCTCATCAGGAAGAGTGGAACTCAGAGCTGTATAAGGTGTGTGTGTGTGTGTGTGTGTGTGTGTGTGTGTGTGTGTGTGAACGTGTGCGTTGTCAGGCCTGTCAGAGTGAAATAAGACGGGATTTTGGGTTTGTTCTGTTTATTTGTTGGTCATAAACCAGTATCTTTGCATGTTTTGTTTCTCTCTGTGATCATTTGCCAGTCCAGAGGGACAAAGTGTGGCTCCTTTTGTCATTTTTTTGCCTTCAGCTCAGGATGTGAACCCCCCCTCCCCTTTTTTTTTAAATTCCTGGTGGCATCTGTAGGTTATTTCACAAACTTCCCTTTGGTAGCTTTCATCCTCCCAGTTCAAAGTGTTTGGCAGCACTTTGCAGTCTAAGCAGTTTTTCCTATCATATACCTGTAAGCAGTGCTGAATTTACTTCAGACTTATTTCTGGTGTTTTTTATATAATAATAATTGATATTTTATTGGTCCTCTGGGGGAAATTGTTGTTTGGACAGCTGCATGTTTAGAACAGCGCTACTAAGGGGTTTCAGTGTCTTGTCCAAGGACACCTCAGCATGTAGCCACGGGAGGACTGGGAATCAAACCTACCAACCCTGGGGTTGAAAGATGACTGCCCTACCAATTGAGCTATAGCACATTAATTTCTATTGCAAGAACTGGCTGAAATATAAAAAATATTCTCATGGCATAACAAGCTTTTTCGAATTTATTTAAGAAAACAAGTTTGCATTTATTTATTTATTTAAAATCTGATTGGGTGTAGTTTTTATGTCCAGTAGATTTATATTGACTCTTATCTCTATGTAGTGAATGTTTAGTACCATATAGTAATTGCCATTATTTGCTACTATATTCAAAAGTTTGTATATCGAACTTTCCTCCTAAAGTTTATTTTGACAGAAAGTCAAGAGCAGAATACTGACATCCTCCCTAATAACAAGTGTTGTTGGAAAAAGTTAAAAACCCAGGAAGTTTATGTCTCTGGGATATTCTTATAAAGGTTATATAATTGGTTTCTATGGAGACGTAACGTAAAGCCACAAAAGTACGATAGAGGTTAAAAAGTTGAAAAGGAAGCAGAAGGAAGTTCAGTTAAGAAAGCCATATTTTTTTCCAGCTTTTACAGTATTTGACAGCAGAGTCATATTTCATCGGGCAGCTAGCAGGGGACGCAGATGTAACACGCCTGGTGAGAGTCGGGAGTTTCTCAGCTGTGACTTTCTCCCAGCTGAAATCTGTGGCATTTTGCTGTCACTTTATCGATCTGTCTGGTATCACTGTCATTTATGCAAACTTCTCCTCAACCCATCGACCCAAAGAGAAAGAATTTCTGCTACCAAGCTAACACTTCCTCACTCTTTTCTTACACACCAGAAAGTAGAAAGATGCATGCCAACATGGCCTCCAGCAGATCTTTTTGTTTTCAAACATTCATCTCTTGACGTTAAATGATGAATGATGTTTTGTCCAAGTTAGGATTGCCATACAACCTCAGTTTGTGTAATGTGCAATACAAATACATGCTGGTGTTACTATTACTGTTACTAACATTATTATACCTTTTTGTTGAGTGATACTGTGTCTGTGTTGTGTTTACAGCACACTGATAAGGCAAAATATGCTTCTAATTTATTCTCTACTCTACCAAAAGCTGTTGTGGATCTGTTTTTGCACAGACAACGCTGCCATATACTGTAGGAGAAACACATCAAAAACGTAGCTACACATCAGACTCATAGAAAATATAGCAAGACAAAAAGTGCTGCAGCCGTTTAAAGGGTTAAATTGTAAACAGCTGTGTGCACCTGCAGGGTAACCACACCGCACCTTGACAAGAGAATCATTATTTCACCTTAAGCAGGGCTTCTTTTGAGGCTGTGTGCTCCCCGAGCAAGAGCACAGTCTGAGAGCAAGGACTGAATGAAGCATCAGTTAAGCCTTAGAAAGTCTCCAGAAGTGTGTGGCCTGTAGAACTCACCGAGTACCAAAAGTCAGGATGGATCTTGAATATATGCTCATATATACTGTACTATTTGCCCAAAATACTGGCAGATATACTCGAGCATGCTGAGGCTTTGGAAGATACCTTGTGATTGCTTTCACAATTGCCTGTTGAGCAAGTTATATTGATAAGTTTGGACACTGGTGCATTACTTCAAGATGATATTAACTGTCTGTGTGTTTATTGTATTTCATCCGCAGACGGAGCTGGTGGTGTGGAGGAAAAGATGTTTTATTTTGGAGCAATCTGAATTTCCTCAGCTCTACGTGGCTCTCAGTTTGATCCTGTATGTTTCAATGCTCGTTAGTGAACAGGAAAAAACAGTGTAAGACACGAGAAGTCCAAAGAACATAATGTAAAAGCCTCAGGGAGAAACTTGTGATTTGTTTTGATTTGATTTAACTTGAAAGGGTTATGTTACTATCCTCTTCTGCTGCTTCAGTTTTCTATAAATACCTCAAAATGTGAATTATTAGTGTTGCTAGCAGCTTTGCTCCAAGAATGACAGTACTCAGTGTTTGTCCACAAATACTTCAACAATACTGGATGAATTTCCATGAATCTTACAGACAATCCTGTTTAATGAGGTTAAAACTTGTGGTTCAGTAAAATGTCTGTAGTATTTTTGTGCACACTGTTATTAGGTCACAGCTTCAGTAGTTTATGTTCAAATAAACTGCAAAGTTCATGATATTCCCATCAGCTCCACTTTGTATTTGGAGCCCATTTACGAAAAGGTGTAGTCATATAGGGTAGTGAACATGGTAGACATGAGACACTCAGCATGCTGATGGTAGCATGTAGCTCAAATACAGATAAGATGTTATTATTAACATAGTGAACTTACTTATCACTAAAATAGAATAGCAGCAACAAATAGCTCAAATTCTTTGAGAATAGTTTGGTTCTGTGTTGTGAAATTATTCCCAAAATGAAAGTGTAACAAAGGAAAGCATGAAAGAAAATGTAAAAATCCACTAGGAAACATATTAAGCTTGAAAATCATCTCAAACCTCGTTTCAGTACCTCTTGATTAATGTGTGTTAGCTGACTAACGTGTCTTAGTTTCGCTCATAGAGTAAAATTCAAAAACAGTGGGTGTGAACATAAACAAATATGAACTAAAAAAAGCATCACCACTTGTCAAAATAAGTCCTTTATCACTTAGCAAGGCATGGCAAGCCATAAAGCGTTGATTTAACTGTTTCACAGAAAGCTTTTACTCTCCTTTTGCTCTCATTTTCTCTGCTCTCTCTTTACTAATTTCGTTGATGGTCTTTGGTCTGAAGTAAACAGAGCCTCTTTAGCATCATCGCACACTTCAAAATGCTGAATTATTGACTTGCTTTTTTCCAAAGAGGAATCGTAACTTTGTTTCTTGTGGCAGGGAGCAAACGAGGGAAGAGTGCTTCATGGTTCTTTATGTGGACATGTAAAATCCATTTCTGTCCTCCCTCCCTGTCTCTCTTTCTGTGTGAGGAGGGGATCACTGCGCTGCCAGATTATAGCTCTCTGGATGGCTGCATGTATTTTTGGGATGGATTTAAAGGTCAATCTCATGCACAACAGTTTGATTGTGATATTTTTATCCCCAGCAATACATGATTTCTAATTTATGACCGCGGGGCATCACTGAGCTAATACTTGAACATCAAAGCATGGATTGGAAGCTTTTCCACAGAATATACTGTATGACGCTTTATTCCAGCCAAAGTATATAGTATACTGTGGTCCTGCTTAAATATACAGGACCACAGCTTATAGCATTATAATTATAATTTCTCCACTGGCTTCATGTCTTCATTACATTTGATCTGTAAGGTGAGGTTTTATGATACGTCTAAACATTGCCAACAGTAACAGTAACACTGCAGTAAAATTTTATATACTTTACAGATATGTATCAAATTATTTAAGTACTTAAATGCTAAAAAATTATGGATTTGTGCAACCCTTACATTAACTATAAGCCAGGCCACATATATATATTTTGCAATGGCACCGAGTGAAGGTTTATGATTCTATGTATGAGAAACTTTTCCATCAGACGGAATAAATTTAAAGACACTGAATGTAAGCAGCTCCATTCTGAAAAACATCAATATCAGCCTTCTTTCATCTTCGAGTGTTGTTATTCTGCCTTCATGTTTCCTTACTTTATCCTGACACTATGATGTAGGTTCTGAACAAAACATATCAAACAGTTCTAACATAATTCGACTAGGTTGAACTCAAGCTATGAGAAATGCATTCGGTCCGGTGTTAATACTGTGGCAACTCCTCAAAATGTATTACAACTCATGCGTTTCCTTCTTCTCTGTCGTAGGTTATCTATGCACTGAACACGAAAAATGACGAGCACGAGGCAGCCATCGCCACTCTGAAGGAAGCCCATGAAGAGGAGGTGCAGCAGATCCTTTCTGAGACCAGAGAGAAGATACTACAGGTTTATTCTGCTTTTCTTATATTTATATTCATCACTAAGAAGTTGCTGTGTCTATTTGAAATTCTAAGCCAGTCTTTTCCTAGTGCAAGCGTTCTTCTACTTGGATGAAAAATGTCAGAAAAGTTTACTTTTTTCATGTGCATATGCAGTTTAAATCTAAGGAGGACATTCGATACTATTGATTCTTGGTTTCCTGGACTTGCAGACATTGGACGGGAGAGAGAGAAAAAGCAATTTTGTGGGTTTATTAAAAGAAGTAATGTAATCAATCTCTGCTTCCTGGTAGGAATAATTAATTTCATTTATTCACTTTTGGAATAATTGATAACTTATGAGTTATACATAACATTTGTTGTCTAAATAGACGTTTTATGAAGATATGTTTTCAGTTCCATGGGTATGAGTGGGCCTTGATTTTTGTTTGCATGTTATGCATCTTTGATTTTAAATATGATTTAAACAGCCAGGGGGGCTATTTGGAAATTGACTCCCTGTGGTAAGCAAGAGTCACATTCAGGTCAGTCAGTCAACATGAGAAAATATCTTTATATGTCTCAGTTGTCTGTGGCTCTAAACTAAACTGCCTTATTCTTCTGCACAGTAGCTCCACCATATCACATGCACCTGAGGTCACATTGAAAAAGATCCCATCAATATTTAATCAACTAGATATGAATTATTTAAGTCTATATGTCATCACACCTAATGGGAATTACTTCCTTTCACAACAGCGCTGTGACCAAGCTTGAACATTATTAAGACATTTACATGTTAAACTTACTCTGTGTGGTAACTTTACTGGTTTTCTTTGAATGCAGTGCAGCATGTACCTATACAGTATGAGTCAGTATGTTTTAGTAATAATGTATCTTTTAATTTGTCTGTTGAATTCAGTTAAAGCTCTAAGTCATAACTATCTATTAACTATTTAACTATCTATCTAACTATCTAATCTACTGCCACCAAAGAGACATTTATGTACTTCATGTATATTTTTGATTCAGTGCTTGCTGGCTTGTTAGTTAGCAGAATATGTAAAAATGTCAGTGGAGTTTGGTGGAATTTCTTATCAGAGAGCATTTTCTAATAAAGCACGTTAAATAAAATAGATGTATTCTGCTCTTCTATATGTACTGTGTTAGATGCAGATTAAATATTTTGAAATACTGTGCTTTTATTTACACACCAAATTAGGAGGATGCATTGCGCCTAAGTTAACCCTGTACTTTTTTTTTTTTTTTTTTTCAGTACAAGAGCAAGATCACCGATGAGATGGATCTGAAGAGGCGGATTCAGTCTCTAGAGGAGTCCATGGAGCTCCATGAGAGGATGAAGAGACAGGCACTGGCTGAGTTTGAGAGCTACCGTCAGAGGGTGGAGGACATGCAGCTTTGTACTGAGGCTCAGGTTGGTGACGACAGTAGAATTGTGTGTTGTGTCTGTAGTAAGAGGCAGATGTGCCTGGCAGGGCGCTGTAGTCACAGCTGCAGGTAATCAGTACTAATGTTTGTTTTGTTTCCCCACTGTGAGGCTGGAGAGTGTCTGTCAACATCACCTCTGTGTTTTGGTCTGAATGTTTGACTTTGTTGTGGAGGATTAATAGTGATCATGTTTTATTAGGCTCAATTTGTGCAAGTTCCTTATGTACTATATCTGGTTGAAATCTAGATGAGTTGAAGCACCACATTTAGTCATATGCATCTATTAGCTGGTGCTACAATAATAGTTAAGCTCCTATAGATAAATGTGAAATCACAGGACACATCATGGAAGTACAATTTTTTTTATTTATTCAACCTATACAGGTACAAATATCTCACATTCTGTACCTTATGTATGATCTTATTGGCACGGTAACTGGAGGGGACTCCATGTAGCCAAAATGACTCGAGGTGAGTAGAATTTATTTAGGTAGGTTTAATGAAGGAGAGGGAACCAGAATCTGCTATAGTCAAAGCCAGTCCAGGTCCAGTACACAGGTGCTTACAGAGTTAGTTCAGATAGTCAGGTAATTAGAAGGAGAATCAGGGGAAAACAGAGACTGTGAGTTCAGGAGAGGAGAGGGAAGGAGTTCAGGCAGAAAACCCACACTTCCAACGGGTCAGGCGGTAGCAAGGTTTGGGTCGAGCAAGCGTCAGAATCAGGAGGTCAATCAGGATATCAGATGGGATAGCTGCTATCTGGGTAGGTAGTAAAAGTATCTGGCAGGAAAGAAGATGGTGAAACCTGCTTAGAAGAAATAGAGAATAGGTGTAAGCGATCTATATAATTAGTAGGTAATGAGCAGAGTGGCGGTAACAGGAAACTGGCCATATAAGGGAAATGAGGAACAGACAGGCCGCAGAAGCCAAAGACCATAACACTTGTGTATAAATCCTTACAGCCGCCTGGTCCTGTCACTTTAGAGAAATTAAACTGCATTGATAGCTGAACCAAAGCTAAGTAATTATACATGTCGGTCTCACAGCCCACTTATGATAAGTAACTTGTAGGCTACTGTAGCTCTCTTCTCTCTCTGGCATCAGTTTTTATGTCAGAAACTTTATTAAACAATAGTTTACTTTCAGAATCAAGAAGAATTTTCCCTTATTTGACTCCAGTGCTGGTTGAGGACTGTTGCTCTAAATTTATCATTTAAATGAGATGAGTTGAGCTTGTGTTTAGGTACAAATTGCACATAGTAGTTAGCTGTTGATTGTGTAATTATCTGCTACTTTAGCAAATTAAATGCAAATTTTAGGCTGTGGAGCCAAATTGAATGAAAAGCCTCAAATCGTGTTAGTCGGCCTTGAAAGATGTTAACGGGAATTTAGAGACCACCAGTTTCAATACAAAATCATCATTATTGAATATTGGTGTCAATAGGTGTGTCATTGCTACTGACATGCTACATCAGTGCTATATACAGTTTGTCTTGCTAAATGGACCTTGACCTATAGGTTACTGTTTAAATGACAGTATTGCTTATTGTTTGTTGTTTTTCAGACCTAATTTAGAGCAGGCAGGATGGCAGGCAGAAGGTCAAATTCCCCCGAGCCAGTAATTCACCGCCTTGCTTGAGTTTTTTTTAAAAGTATATCCACTGTGTTAGAAACCTGCGAATCTATAAATCAATCCCCCTGTTAGCTCAGTCCTTTACTCCTGTCTTCTTTGGCAGCACACGCAGCGTGTCGTGTCCATGTCGAGGGAGGTGGAGGAGATGCGACGGTCTTTTGAAGACAAGCTGCGTACGTTCAGCCAGGCCCAGACCCAGTTTGAGCAAGAGAAGAAGACTGCTCTGGAGGAGCTGAAGGCCCAGCACAGACAGGAAATTCAGGAGCTCCTTCGCAGCCACCAGAGTCAGAACGCAAACTACAGTAAAGACCAGGAGAAACTGGGACAGCTCCATAAAGCTGAGGTAACACAAACCACTGAAAAAACTAGAGCTGCTCCTGAAAATAAACCAATACATTAAATCACTACATGGAATATGTTGGGCCACTGACATTATACCACAGGTGTCAGGAAGTATTACATACATTTCATTAAAAAAAGGGTATTTGTTGATTGTTTCAAACTCTAGCAAAGAAAAACTGTTCTTTACACGTTACACTGATTTGTCACAGGTGGATTCATTGACAGAGCGTGTGGAGGAGCTCAAACAAGACAAGAAGAGACTGGTGGAGGAGTATGAGGCCAAACTCAGCAAGGTACTACAGCAACTCTAGAGAGCATTTGCTGTTGATACTTAATGTTTTTAATAACACGGTATATAGCTGTGCACATACCAAATCCCATCTGGGACTAAAATTCATTCCACTCCAAGGTTTTATAAGTAAAAATCTAGACAATTGCATTTATTGCCCTTCTTATGTTGACCTTGCTGAAAATGAAGACTGTGATTTAAAGAAAAGCAGAATGGCACAATTTAAGAACTGCATTCAGAAGCTTTTCATTTCAATAAAAACCATCTTAATTGACAGTGAACACTATCGGCCAAATAGTTTTGGCTTTAGCTTTCACTTGGAGTGATTTGTTTGAACGTGATATTGCATTATGATGATAAAGCTTTTCAAGCTGGCCATAATGCAATCCATGAAGAAAATACTGGGAAAAATCTAAATGAACCACAGTGTCCATGCTTAAGGTTCATTGCTTGATGTTTTATGTTGCCATTAAGCTATTTGGATTTAGGTACTTTCCTCTGTGATGAGAGCTTCACACCAGTTTGTTTGTCGCCAGGCTCAGGCCTTTTATGAACGTGAGCTGGAGGCCATGAAGAGGACCCAGCAGCTGACTGCGGACAACTTGTTGGCATGGAAACGGACCGAGGCCGAGCTGCGGCGGGAGTTTCAGACTCAGGAGGCAGCGCTTCAGAAAACCCTTGGAAAACTGAGAGCGGAGCTGGCTAGGGTAACAGATGAAGCACGGGAAAACCGTGAGAAGTCCCACAAGCTGCAGGCATCACTCACCTCTGCAGAAAGCACCATCAAGGTGAGTCTGAACTCCAACATCTGATTCGGGCCCCTTTTTGTCAGTATGATAAAAGACCTGACTGGACAGAGATGGTTTAACAGTACCAGAACATCATGTCTCATGCCATATTCTGATGGACAACCGACAAAATGTGTTCTAACAGTTCTATCTAATGGAAATGTAAAATACAGTTCACTGGACAATAAGAGTTAACATGGATATTCCCTTGCTGATACTACAAGTCTTCACAGATTAATTAAGTAGCTTCATCTGTTGCTTCCTGTCCAAAGCCAGAGCCTGAACCAATGTCTGACTGTAACCGCTAACCAAATAAAAGAAATGCAACATTTCAACCTTTTTAGAAGACAAAAGAATTAGAACCATGTTGTTCAAAATGTTGCATTAAATAACATTTTCATTTCAATAATTTCTGTTTGATTATTAAGTTTTTCAGCATCTTATTTATTGTAATTTGATAAGGATTAACACCTAAAGGGCTGAGTATGGTGACGCATAGCACACACTGTGTCTGCAGCAGTGTGCCTGCTTGGCAGCTCAGTCTCTGGCTTGACTCAGGTCAGATCTCATCTAAGGCTGAAACATTTTAAACTTACATCTTAGTGTCATTTAGCATTGTCCCAAGGAAATTCTCATTTAACCGTTCACTTTATATATAGCTTTGCTTTTATTCTGTCTGCACATTATTGCAGCTATTATAAGGCAGCTTACACAAACACATAATTCCCTCGTCCATCAGCAGTGTCCCTTTCCTTTTGCACATTAGGAGACATAAGGTTATCTGGTGGTAATGGGTGCATTTTGAGTGGTAGTATGCTGTTTATTTCTGCAGCATCTTTTATTTTGAAATTATTCTTTCTGGATGGTATAAGTGTTTTAGAGTAGACTCACGTGATTATCACCACCAGTGAAAATAAAGTTGACATCTGCTCCAGGGGAGCTGGTTAAGTAGGTCTGTTTTGTTGTTCTGAGACGCTCTGAAGTTTGTGTGAAATTATCAGTGATTGCACAAAGACAGGAAGGGGTCCCCTCTCTCAGTGTAACTGAGAATATGATCAAGGTCAGCAGTGACTGTGCCTGGAGTTAATAATTTCATGAGTTACCAGAGCAATTAACTGTAACCCAGATAAAGAAACAACAACAGAGCAACATTGCAGAGAGCTTGAAACCAACTCCACTTGACATCTTTTCTAGATTCTCTTGTTTGATACAAGCTACAGGACAAGATATCAGAGGTTAGAAACAGTCCTGTCTTTTTTGGTTATTCATACACTGTGCTTTATAATGCATTTTGTTGTTGCTAAGGTAAAATCACATTAATCAGCCTCAGCCTATGAACAAATCTCTTAATCCTTTAACTCCTGTTCACACTTGATTCTTGGGCTATAACATATTTTTATTTAACCTTAACAAGCTCAAGTGTTTTAATATCTCATGATATTTATTTATGTGTTATTTATCCTCATTTCTATAAGGGTATCATGTGGAGTGACTTTTTAGACTCTCTTCACTAATTTTATTTTCACTCTGGAAAATTTAAATATTGCACCAAATGAATCAAAATGTTCCCTGGGCCTTAATGACATAATTACTGTACCAGCACCTTTCTGGGAAAGTCCTGAAAGTGACTGATGTCAGGATGCTGCTTCTCCTTGCTTCTGTATCTTCTGTCCTCCTTCTTTAGCTTAGGATTTTGAAGGCAAATCACCAAACAAATGCAATAAATGATCATTGGGAGTAAGTGAGACAGACTCAATTCATGGCTGACTGCAGGAACTTGCATGGCAAAAATCACAAATTATCCTTTTAGTGAAACACTCCACGTGTTAAATTGTTGCTGTCACCATCTTTGGATTAAATATGTCAGTCTCAGGTGAAGACGTATGTCTGAGTATGTCTAGACTGATTGCAGGCTTTTAGCCAGATGCAGAGTAAATCATATAAAACACAGTTTTCAGTGCACTTTAGATTTAAATTGTGAGATTCCCTTACAGATGATTGACAGAAGCATGTGTGTGTGTGTGTGTGTGTGTGTGTGTGTGTGTGTGTGTGTGTGTGTGACCAAATGTCTGTAATAATGGGATTCTTCTTTTAGATCAGATAAATCAACTGAGATAATTAATTAAACTATTTTTACCCCTCTACTTCCATCTCATACACACACAGATGTACTGTACTGTTCAATATACTGAACTGGTAAGGATTCCAACTGACTATAACAACAGCTATAACCTTATTTAATTTAAACGTTAACCCAAAAGCCAACTCTCCTTTCTTATTGACATCAAATCTGTCATTGTGTTCTACTGCATTGTATTGTTTCCGTTTTATAAGCCTGATAGTTCACGTGTTGTTCCTCTGTACCTGTGTGTCCCTGCAACATTGTACAGGAAAGACAAGAAGACACACACATGTCCTTTGTGGGTTTGTTATCTTAACCTAGCGGTCACAAACTACCTGGCATGGGCTCATGAGGAAGATCTCACACACACACATCTAGTTTCTGTGTGACTCCTCTGTGGTTATTATCATAGTGCAGTTTCACTGCCTTAGCCATAGCAGCAGTAATTAAGTTTCGGGCAGATTGTTTGATGGGATTGAAAGATGTGAAATTGCCTCTCATGAGTTCTTACAGAGAGCTGAATCACACAGCTACTGTAGTCTGTGTTCACGCATGTCAAATCCCTCCCTGGTATGGATGTAATTAACTGAGCAGCAGTTAGTATCTACGTGCTTGATCTTCAGTATTAGTAATAATATTCTACCAGTACGCTTCAAAATC
>OMLM01020760.1:42065-58158 GCA_900302695.1 Helostoma temminkii | reverse complement strand
CAAGTGGAGGAGTTCAAGTATCTTGGGGTCTTGTTCACGAGTGAGGGAAAAAGGGAGCGTGAGATTGACAGATGGATTGGTGCATCGGCAGCAGTAATGCGGTCAGTGTACCGGTCCGTCGTGGTGAAAAAGGAGCTGAGCCGAGAGGTAAAGCTCTCGATTTACCGGTCAGTCTTTGTTCCTACCCTCACCTATGGCCATGAGCTTTGGGTCATGACTGAAAGGACAAGGTTGCGGCCGAAATGAGTTTCCTCCGCAGACTGGCTGGACGCACCCTTAGCGATAGGGTGAGGAGCTCAGTCACCTGGGAGGAGCTCGGAGTAGAGCCGCTGCTCCTCTGCATCGAGAGGGGCCAGTTGAGGTGGCTTGGGCATCTGTTTCGGATGCCTCCGGAACGCCTCGCAGGGGAGGTTTTCCGGACATGTCCCACCGGGCGGAGGCCCCGGGGAAGACCCAGGACATGTTGGAGGGACTATATCTATCGGCTGGCCTGGGAACGCCTCGGTGTTCCCCCGGAAGAGCTGGAGGAGGTGTCTAGGGAGAGGGAAGTCTGGGCATCTCTGCTCAAGCTGCTCCCCCCGCGACCCGGCCACGGATAAGCGGAAGATGATGAGATGAGAGATGAGATGAATTAGACACAACAACACTCAACAGAAAGACACAAAAACTGACACATTTATAGCTGCCTGACCAGATAAAGAACACGGAAAGGGGACTGTGTAACACACCTTGCATTATATTTAAGTAAAGAGGTAGCATTAACATTAGATGTAGAAGGTTCCTCATTTTACTTCATAAACAACAACCAAATTGTGTTACTGCAGTAAATAACCTAACTTTTAGCTAAGTATGTAGTCAAGTCAAGTCCCAAAAATCTTAATCCTATTATTATTTCTCATAATAAAACTTAGTAGCCTCTTTCACTAGACCTAGACGCCTTGGTAATGCCAGCTTCTTTTTCAACCACACAGTTTGTAATGCAGGTTTTCTGTTTATTGAAGTCCAAGCCAAGCCTTAAAAACCAACCAATTTCATCAAAGTAATTTTTTGCTAACTTTACAAAGCTACATCCAAAACCACAGAACTCATTGTGCATCTGTTCTGCCTGTACAGGCTCTGTATGGTTCCCAATAATGAGCAATCTAACCTTCATGTGTAAATGAGTGGCATGTCCTTTTAAGTTTTGTTCCCCCCTATAAATCCTGATGAGGTAGTTCAGACCAATTATAGTATCACCATTAGTATAGATAGTGGGTAAATCAATGACACATTCTTTTTCTGGAATACCATAGAAGAGCTGTATGGTGCATTTTATTATTATAAAGTAATTATCCCTACACTGTAAACTTGTAGTCGAAGAAACATTAGAAACATTATGGCTTTTTTTTGCAGCAACGCACAATGCTTTTGGCAGTAAATGCATTGCCCCATCACACTAGCCCCTTTCACACTGCCCCTTTAAGGTGGCTTCACCATGCTAATACCCTGCCTCACTGTGCTGTATAAAACCAACCCTGGTAAGAAGGTGGCCCCCTCTTTAAAGCATTTGCCTATTTACACTATACTTTAAAATGCTGCATGCACACAGGTCCCAGCACCCCATTATTTGTGACATAACCTTTATTGTGACATATAATTAACGTTGGGGTCTGGTCAAACACAATAATGCAATCTCTAACCACTTGCACCACATTCTTGTAGTGCTCTGCATGTCTCCCCTCTCTAGGGGAGTAACAGTAGTAACAGTATTCATTAATATACTGAACACACTGTATGACAGCTGCACTTGAGTTCAAATCATGTCATGAATGTTTTTCCTCCTCTGTTTGTGGGTCAGTCTCACAGGAGAAACATCCTGCTCTTTCACACAAAAGGTGTGGTGAACTCACTTTGCCACTGACACTTATATTGTCTCGATGAATTCGCCTTGAAGGGGAATGTGAAGGGGGCTTTATTCTGGGAGACTCTCCCACATACACAGATAAGAAACAACATTTATGACATGACTTGAAGTCAAGTGCAGTTATGTTGGTATCAGTATGTTAATGATGTATAAGTGATCAGACGTGACTACACTGGAGAGGGGAGACTCGCAGCACACTGCCTTCCACGGTTATGATGTGCAAGAGGTTGCAGCTTAATATTATATTTAACCAGACAAAGGCGTCTTAAAGAGAGGGTCATCTTCTCACCGATAAGTTGTCGATAAGTCATTTGCACTGTTTTTTTTTTGTCAAACTATTTAAGTCCAGTGACATCACCTGAGTTTTGTTTTTTTATATTTATTCCAGTGTTTCTAACGTAATGCATAATTCATTGATGATGCAAACTCTGCATTATCCCTGTTTGTTCATACTAATGATTCAGTCCAGCTCTAGAAATAATAAGAAAATATAAGCAGATATTTACAGACTTTTTTTTACATACATCTTTTATTTGCTGTCAATATACCTATACATATGTGTGCATAGATATTGTGGATACACAGTCAACAGATCACTTTTGTCATTCAGCTATTGTAGAGACACCACACCACTGGACACAGTCCCTGTTGAACTGCTCTTTAGCATTTATCTGCTGAACTGAAGTGTAACAGTCTTGGATGTGGCATTTTGTAGCATTTTGATTTTGCATAAATTTACATAATGTCCTGTGCAGTCAGTAAAACTGTAGAATTTAAATTGAGATTTATGCAAAATTCAAAAGTTCAAAATCAAAGTCAAAGTATGTTTCCACATACAGAAGATTTTGTCTTGTATATTTTATAGCTTCTAGGGAAAACACATTCATGCAGAAAGCTGTTCATACTGTAACTGCTGGAGAAGACAAAATGTTCCCTCTTACCTCTACTTCCACACATTTACTCAGAATTCATAATTAACAAAATGGAGAGATACCAGCAGCACCTTTCACAGTTCTTCATAACAGGGCTCAGGCCAGGAACCGAACAAAATGTTCCTGTAAAACTCATTCAATTTATCCTTAGAGACTTAGTTGCAGCAAACTGCATTAGTCCTTTTAATGAAAACTATTTGGCAAACAGTCCAGTGCCAGATTAGCTCAAACAAATAAGTTATTTGGCAGATACTCAAGTTAAAAAGTAATGCAAGCTTATTTTACATTATGTAATTTAAAACACATCTCTGGATTTAGAAAGTAGAGAGGTTTTACTCATTTCTGTTTATATTGAATGTAGGACTGTATCGAAACCCGTAAAGTTATTTATTTGATAACTTTGTTATAACTTGTATCCTCTCTCTTTATACAAAACCCAAATCTACTACAAAGTGTGTGCTTTGATGGAGTCACTGAAGGGTCACTCAGAATGGCTGACTGCACAATCATTTACTGAAGAATAATGTTTGTATCTTTGTAGCGGTGGTAAAGACGCCTCCCAGCAACCTGTGGATCATGGCCGTTCTAACGCCTCTCTTTCTGTTGATGGTGGTGATTGGCATGGTGGCCTTCATTCTTTGTAAGAGGAACAGGGTCATTTTCAAAACTGGGGCTTTCAGGAACTTCAAAACTCGCTCCAAGGTAAGACTGTCAAACTCTGTCCATTTCATCTGCTCTTTTTTTTTACCCAGTATGTCTACTGTCCATCTTCTTATCCCCATTTCTCATTCTGTTCTTCTCTCTTCTTCTGTTATTCTACTAAATCTCATTTACATGGTTAAGGCTTACATAAAATGTTCCAACATGCTTAACCTTAACATTATACCAGAAACCACTACTATGAAATATCTACCCAGAGCTGAATGAGTGACATATTGAACAACAAACAACTGTGTTGAATTAGAATCAGAAAAATGAAATCCCCTCTGTGTGCACTTAGTCATTTGTTTTCTCACTGCTCAATGGCCCATGGTCATTGTTAATCATGCAAACTGTGAAGACTAATCAGCTGAGAAAAATGGCCATGGGAGTGAACCTTAGGTAATGTAGGCCCTTACACAATAGTAGCTTTCACTCAACATCAGCTAATTTAAGGTTAAAATTTCAAATAAGCTAGCGTGTAAGTCCTACCAGCTGGTTTGTTCAGGTCAGACATTACACTGCACTCAGTAAAGTTGTAAACAAGCATTAAGTGGGTCAGCCTCATTCGTTATGACATGGCTCTTGACACAACTAAGCTTTGTTCAGAATTCCATAATGCTGTAGAGGATTTCACATTTGATATCACAATTAAGCTTCCACTAAATTACCCACCCATGGACCACCTTCTGGTTAAGGTCTCTCTAAGGTCAAGCTGTTCACATAAAGTTGGATGTCCAGTAGAGGAATCTCCCTAATGGTATGAATAAACCAATACACAGAATATTTCTGTCAGGAGATCAAAGAAGACTTAAGTGACCATAAGTGAAATATTTCCTCCTTGACTGAACAGAAGTAGAAAAACATTAAGGTACAAATGTACAAAATGTACAAAAACATGTTTTTGATGGAGCAAAAAGTGATCTTTTTTCAAATGACTGTTTGTAAACCATGATTTAATCAAAGCTATGTTTACATTTCACAACACAGTAAAGGTACTTGGCTTAATTTAATGAATTTTCAATCTAAATGCATTGATGTGACCCTAATCCTAAAACCCCAAATTAATTATGTCACAATTGCATCACAAAAGGCATCATAATAACAACCAAGCCGGTATCACCTGAGGGCAAGAAATAAGGTCAGATAGGTTTTTAAAAAATGACAAAAGTATGAGGAGGAAAATAGTCTACAAACCTGCGTGATGAATGCGTAGTTTTGATATTTGGTTTCTTTTCTGACTAATCTTGAGCTTTTAAAAAAAGACATGGCTGGCAGTATATTTGTGTAGTGTCAACAGATCCAAAAGCTTGATATACTGTTGCTCACACCTCTGTGTCATAGAACTTCACTGCTGTCCAAAAATTAGTGGCACATCAGTAACTCCCATTGCAGTAGATTACATGTTCCTTTATTTCTACGAGCACGTAAGCATTTCTGTTGTTTTAGCGGCACTGTGTACAGTATGTGGCTGACTTGAATACTTATTACAGCACCAAATGTGTGTTCCCAATAAATGCAATTTTTATTCTTGTTTAAGTAACATATGCAAAAATAACAGGATCTCCCACTTGTTTTATGGAATTACTCAGTCAATGTTTAATATGGAACTATATAAAATGTTAAGGGCTTTCACTTCAGTGCAAACAATGAGTCAGGTCAGTTGGAAGATGGAAGTTATTGGGAAACAAATCTAATTGGCCCATAAAAATTACATTTTTATGCAGTGAAACTGATCCTGCTGTGAATTTGATGTTATTGATATGTTGATTGATGCTGTGATGCAACACATGTTTGGAACAGATAAAGTGCTACATTTCTTAACAAAAAGCAACTGGCAATAATGTGGTCAGGGCAGATGTTGAATATATAATGCAAAAGGACCCTATCATGTGTTTAGGTTTAGGAAACAAAAGCACATTGGTTAATGTTAGAGATTCTTTAAAGTTTTAGAAACATACTATGCATTAAGCTTTTGGTCTTAATAAAGTGCTGCCCCTAATACCACCCATATAAAACTAATAATAATAATAATTTAATACTCACAAAAAATTTTCTGTAGATTTAGTATATTATCGGAAAAAAAAATCTGTTGCCTGGGTGCAGTTTATTGATATGTTTAATATCAATTTGCAATTTGCCATTTTAGTTATTTCTCAACATATTGTCAATATGCCTAATAGAAAATGTAATCTGGTTGTAATTACATGCCCTGCAAAGTATATTTGTATTTGCGGTTTGGTTGTATAGAAACATATTTTTTTAGGAGGCGCCTCAAAGGGACAGCCTGTCCACAAAGAATTTCCCCAAGGGGATTAATAAAGTATCAATTCTTAATATTATTAATGAAATTATATTAAACTTTAACACCTGTGTGATTGTCTGCTCATTATTCTTGCCCTGTCAAACTTTTTTAGAGATAAAGTGTTGTAATCTCAGTACAAAAGTTTGGAGTACTACTATATCACTATTTTATTATTAGAATTGTTTATTTTATTAGGGCCGTGAATCTGAAGATACGGTACATATCACAATACAGGGGTTATGCTTTAATATATGGTGATATATTGCAATACTGGAAACAAGGTGATACAGTACATTGCAATTTTTAAAAAAGTCATATTTAGGTAAACTGTCATAGGATAAAAAACACAGCCCAGTTAGAATTAAAAAGGTATTTTTTATGAAATCAGAATCTATTAAGACACAATACAAAATGAATCACAATCTGCCATCTCTGCTAATCCTTGCATGTAAACTGTTCATTAAAAATCTATACAGTATTTTTGAGAATTAATATCACAAAACCTAATATCATATTCAACATTCTTCATATTTTCTTAGATCCCTCTATTCTATTCTATTCTATTCTATTCTATTCTATTCTACATTACCCTCTCCCTGACCTTGTCCCTGTGACTCTTACTTTTCTAGACCTCATATCGAAGGGAGGGCAGTTACCACCACCAGGTATTCACTGAGACTCTGAGTCCGTGAATGAATGAATGAGACACTGGTTTGCTTTCTCGTTTTGACTGACAGGTTTGATCAGTTGGTGGCGAACTGCTTTGTCAGCTGCTTATTGCTAAATGCTACCTGTCGTTTTTGTTGCGTAAAGTCTTGCATGTGCTGCATGACTTATTCCACCATCTTCATTGGCTGTAGCAGAATCGAGAATAGGATAAGGGAAGAGAGGATAAAGATAAAGGGTGAAAGTACTATAATAGGGGTATAAAACTCACAAACATGTTCCTCAAGATTTAAATTGTTTGGTTGAGTAGATGGACTGAATTACAAGGAGAGGCTGGCTCATAAAAGCAGGCAAATTAGCTCAGTTCTGTCAAGAATTTGTAATCGGTCCTCATAAACATCAATAGCAGGAAGGAAGCTCCACACCTGCAAACCAAACCAATCTATTTTTTTCTAGCATTTATAAGAAGTGACTCAAGCTTGTGTCACTAGCCTAGACTGACACTCTGCCAGTTCCTTTCCCTTTCAAGCCAGCTGTTTTATCCTCTCAGATGAAGCCTCTCTGATCCCACAGTGGCTCAGCAGGAAACCTTCATGGACCCCTCAACCCAATTCTTTTTCATATGAGGTGGATTATACTAGCTATGTTATCATGGAGCCAAAGCAGAGCAGCAGTCGCCACAGCCACTAATGAAAAATGCTAAAACGCTTTAAATTATAAAGAACCATGCAAAAGGCGTCTCTGTGGTAACTGGTGCTTTGATGGAGCATGTCAGCTGATTTGTAGGTTATTTTGGTCCAGTTTTTAGGCAAGCGAAGGATAGATGGAGGAATGGAAGGATGGGCAGTCTGGACATTTTTGTGGTAACAGAGCTGGGATAATACACCACAAACCCCACTGTGCGGTGTCTCTGCTTTACTATGTCGCCTTATCATAACATTAACATTTCCATATCCAAGCTCCAAAGTTCTGTCTGCCTTCACACTCATTTGTAAACATTTGATTTTACTTGTGTTGTGTTTTTCAAGAGAGTGCATCAAATATTAAAGAGTCCTGAAATATGAGATGTAAGTGGTGCTGTATATCTACAATCACTGTTCTTATCCACAGCTGTATTTTTTTATCCCAATCCTGAGCAGTAGGCAAATTAGGTAAATATTTCACATAGGGATTTGGTGTGGGTGTGCTTGTGGGGCTGTGGCTTAAATGTTTACAGTTCATTCAAATATTCACATTTTTTCACATCTGTCTTAATAAAGTGTTCAAATGCCCACATGGGTTTTAATAGTTGTCATCTATTATCCATAGTGGCCACAAAGTGGTCTCCTATTAAAAATTACTTAACCTTTCTGTACTACAAGAGACAGTAGACAGTAAGAGGCAGAAAATGAGAAAAGAGAGGGGAGGATTCCCTCTTTGTGTTTTCCACAGATAGTGTCTCCTTAACGACCTGCAGTGGAAATATTTTACAAAAGGCAATTTCATTTTGAAAAGACTGCTACGCTGGAAGATTGGTTCATTGGTTTGGTTTGAGACCTTTTTTTTTTTTTTTGGCTGAATTTCAGATGCAGATTTCTGTGGAATAGCTCATCCCCCACCACATCCATTAATGATGCTGGGACTAGTTAGAAGTGCAACATCTTTGAAACTTTGAAACACAAACTTCCACTAAAATACTTCATGTCAGTCAGATGTAAATCAATAGAAACTAAACCCTACATTTTGAAATTGACTGGTTTTCTTAAAATAAGTTCTGGTCAGAACAAAGCTCTGGTGAGTCGTGAAGTAAAATTTTTAGTCTGTATTGCATCGAAGTACATCTGATAACGTGTATGTTCGGATATATTAGGATCCACTTGAGTATTGGACATAGACTGGTATAAAGAGTGGAACCGAGACCATTGGCAGCAAAAATAGACCAACCTGACTCAGCTGATCAGAATTTGGACCTGAGACTTGAATCAAGTCACAAGGGTTCAACCATTTCGATGTAAGCAGAATAATAGACTGTCAAGTTAAACTACTGTGTATATTTGTGTGATCTGCTCCCAGCACACTCAGCTATCAGTCACCATGCAAGACAAGCTAAAGCTGCTGATCAATAGTCCTTTATATTAGGTCTGCATGTGTGTTTAAGCATTATAGAGTGACTCTGCAGAGTCCGACTCACATCACTACTCTGCATGTCTGCTGTGCAGCCGGAACATTCTTCAAAATGGTTTTTACTCTCTCTGTGCCTTCTTGTATAGGCGTGAAAACCTCAGATATCCGGCTTCCATGTGGAGCACAATAGAGGCGAAATCAGCAAAAGTAAAAGAAATGCATTTTTCATTTTTAAGGTGTTTGGTGAAAGTACAATGCAGTGGCAGCCATTTAATGGCCTCAAGGTATTTAGCATTTTGCTGCATCATGCCTCAACCAGCCCCAGGAGGAGTTTATCTTACCAGTGCAGCACCATGCCGATGTACACCCCAGTCTGCCCTGCTGTGTGTCTTATTTTACTCTTTAAATGTGCCACCCCTTCAGGATGTTGTTTTGCATGCAGCTCTGTGGTGTGCTTACGCCATCCACACTATGGAGCTGAATTTAAATCAATATGGCCACAGGGGGAATAGAGCATATCTCGTCCATCTGCTGTGCCTCATCAAGCTGCTGTTGGCTGTTGCTCTGAGTTGAAATTAGACAAGAGGAGAAGCTTATGTTTGATAGTGCGGGCTAGGAAACTAAGCGTAGATAATTTGGTGGTGCAGTGAGGTCATGCTTGCACTCACTTCACATGATACCTCTGAGTAAAAGACAGGTTTGACCACTGCATTGTCTCGCATCTCTTCTGCTCTTTTCCTCCATCATTGTTTGAAATGGACGTGGGAAAACCCATCATCCACATCTGACAGACTGATCACGGGCGCATGTCATACCACATGTCCACTGCCAAAGTTTTCATTTTACTGGTCTGGTCACACAAGATGAAAGATGGACATTTTTTAAGTCATGGACATGGCAAGAGAGGGAGGGATGGTGACAGAGACATGGAAAAGAAAAGGAGCGATATAAAAGAAGAAGGTGCAGAGACTATTAGCAAAGAAGGACATGTGAAAACAACTGAGAGATAGAGAGAGAGAAACAACCTTGAGACCGTTCTGTAAAATACCAGTTGTGAAATGTCACATGCGCTTTTCAAGGTTACACCCCACGGCACCGTCATTTCTGAGAATCCATACTGTCTCCATGCTTGACAGCCCTTCCCCTTCAGCCACGGACTGATGCATCTTTAACTGTCAATGTACAGTGTGTATCAGGTTGTCACTCTCAGTTGAACTTCTAACTTTCTTCTCACTAATCCATATGGATAATGTATATTAATGGAGAGATATATTTGGAACAGCACATTTAATTCACCTCCTCCCTCGCCTCGTTCTCTCTCTTTGTTCGTCATAAAAACATACACACGCAGTTAAACTCACCCTCAGCCTGGGAACGACACAAAGCCATAGGGAAATTAATGTTTGCACTCTATACATCTTTCAGCTGAAATATTCACAACTGTCATCATAGAATACATAACTTCAGTGGGTAGAACAAGCATGTCAGACACCCTCACTCACACACACACACACACACACGCACACTCATCTAATATATTCATGCCATGGTGAGAGGTCTTATCCCCTCTGTCTCTGTAATGTGTGTATGATCATATATTCCTCAACACTCATCTACGGCTGCAGCCACGTGTGCTGGAGCTAGTTGATGGCACAGTGGTGTGTATGACTGATGAATTATTAACAGCGCCGTCAGCCGGATGCCCACGCTGCCCAGCCTCACATGCACTCAGACTTCAGCATGCATCATCGAATGCATTAGGCGTCCCATTTTAGCGCCGCTCAAAATAGAAAAGGGGAGGCAAAAAATCAGGGTTTCTTCAGTTTTGTTGTGTAACCTAAAAAGAGTCTTTCTCAATTTTTTTCCTTCTGTTTTCTATTCCGTAAATTAAAAAGCATTTAGTGATAAAGCAGAGTGTGTCTGGGCCTTGGAGCCTTAGCAAAACACATCTTTTAAATGTTATGTCTCTTTATGCCGAAACCCCTGACTTCAAAGGTGCAGTTAAGCTTTATTATTTGTTTTTTTCACTTTTTCATTTTGCCAACTATGGTGTTTGGAGACTGATAGAAACTGGTTGACGGAGGGCGTCCCAGCCAATTACCTTTATCTATAAGGAAATACCAAAAAGAGAGGCCACACATACATGTAAGTCTTACTTTAACATTCAGGAGACTATGTCATGTTAGTGGTAAGCTTCTTTGACAATTCTTTAGCAGTTTTCAACTCAGGCTGAAATTTTTGAATATTGCTTTGCAGGATTTTGCTGCTAATCAAAGTGAGGTTACAGCTGAGTTAAATATATACAATACTATAATAGAGTACTATATAACTTCTTTTTTTTACTAGAAACAAGTCTTATCTCAATGTGGAGAAGTTCTGTTAAAGCCTCTGGTTGTCCAGACTCCTTGAACAGCACTGATAGTACTGCAGAGATATTTGCTTCTAAATTTTTAATTTAGAAATTTTAGAAGGCAACTACTGTGATTGATTTTTGGAGCCTTCTGATATAGTATTTTGTAATTTAATTACAACGACCACCTGAAACACTGGGCTGGCAGAGTGTAGCAAACAGAGAACTACAGTAAACAGAAAGCCTATGGTGAATCTACACAGCTAATATTTACAGTATGTGAACCAGACCATGGTTTGCTTGGCTGTCATGTTTTCTTTTCTCTTTTGACTCTACATCACTGTGAAATGGTCTTAGCAGCATTAGCTGTAATTTGCTTTTCTTCTTCGAACCATTCATCATGGTCTCAGTGCTCTATATTTTGTGGCTGCTCTATCACTCATTTCCCATTACTGTGGGTTGTAAATTACATTAACTTAAAGTATTTCTCTCTCATCAGCCTGCGCCATGCCGTAAAGATGCTAAACTGCACTTTTCAGTATTGCTCTGCTTGTGTTGCCCTTTTGTAGCCTCTGCATGTGCTTTATGTCTTGGAAGTCGCTGTTTTGTTTTAATGTGTCATTTTGCTTTTGGTCTGTCAGTCAAAAGGCAAACAATTTTTACAATTACAAACAATTTAAGCCTTAATTTTTTAAATTTCAGTTTCAGAGTTCTGTTCCTGAATGGATTGACCTAAAAGCTGCACAAGCATTGACCCTGTGCTGTGATTTTGACCCTTTGTATGTGTTATCTTTTTTCTGCCAGCCTGTCCAGGGCTTTGACTACGCCAAAAAGCACATGGGTCGAAATGATGAGGCCATTTCTGTTACTAAGGAGACGCTAGTGCTGGGTTTGCCTGTAAGAGATGCTCCACTGTCACTGTCTTTGGATAAAAAGGCCCACCAGGATGGGACGGCCAATAAAAGGCCTCCATCTGCTGACATACACAAAGGAGGGTAAGACAGTTAACTTACTCATGTATTTGCTTCAGTGTGTTCTTGTCTGCTGTACTCAGTCATGTTGTTACTAATACAATCAAAAAATGTTAGCATGCTAACATGCTAAGCCAAGATACTAAATTGGTTAAAGTAGAAACTGTTTCTATCAGTGTTTACCTCTAGCAAACAGCAATGTCTGTGAATTGCTTTAAGAACTTGTAAGCTGACAGCGGACTTCAGACTTTATAATAAGGCAGGAAGTGTACAGTACTGCTTATTCAGCAGTGCTCTGTATCTCTCCAAACACAGATGCCTGCTGCAACTAGCAACAAGTTTCATGACATTGGTGAGACAGAAGCAAACGTGAGAGTTCAGAGAGTCTTTATTAAGCTATTTAATATCATGAATTAATATACCAAACATCCCTGTTGTGCAGTTTTGAAACCTGTCATTTATTACTGCTTTCAAACATCTGACCTATTAATTATATTTTGATGAGTCTATGAAATCCTTTTGTCACTAGACAAATTGTTGCCAGCTGGAAGCCTTGTGAAGAGGGACTCATAAAGTTCTCAAGCAGCTGTACTAGTCAGTGTACAAACAAATGATAAAATCCTGAGCTTTCCAGTAGATCACACCAGTGTTTGTTTGTGCATTGCAGTGTTAAGCCAGAGAGAAGCCAACAGTAAGCAGTACAGACTTTGACAGATTGACATGATCTGAATGTAAGTCCAGTGTTAACAAGGAGCTGTTCTGAGACAACATTGAGATATGAAAGTGATACCATTGGCTTTCAGTAGTACAAATTTGATGAGTGCTGAGTTTAACAGCAATTTGTTCTCGCATTGTTAGAGCAAAAAAGACTATGGGAAGGCATTTAAGCACGAAGAAATAATTGCCACAGTAATTCTGAGCTGTTAACAGCCTAACACCTGTCTGAGCCATCGTCTGACACATACATCTGTGAGCTAGAAGATTTCCAGTGAGAAAAAGGGATAATAAATATAAGTGTCTACATGAGTGTGTCTGTCACACACTGATGAACAGGATCTAATCAAGGTTTGGAACAAATTTGACACCTGAGATTTTAGGTTAGGTTATCAACAAATGTAGTAAACAAGGTTCTCTGCAGTAAATACAAGTAGGTATTCACTGTGGAAAAACCCACAACAAATCATAATAAAAGGAGGTGATTCTGTCAAACCTGAAATTGTAAACAAATATTGTAAACAAAAGGGTCAAGTTCAGTTTTAATAATTATTGTTGAACAATGCACATTTAAAGTGTCACTGGTGTTTGCACCCCATCCCCCTTTATTATGTGGTTAATGTACTGCAAGAAAGTCATTAAATATGTTATTCAGCATATTTTGTGAACATGTAAATTCACATGAGGGATATAAATGACAGTAGAAATACAAATGATATTCTTTAAGTTCTGTCATTAAACAGATGACAGTTGTAGATTACATTTATATAGCTGTGACAGAATTAATTGACATCCTAGTTTACATCCATTTGGCTGTGTCCAGTGAACGATGTACAAGTGTTATTTTCAGAAGGGGAAGAAGCTGTATCCTCTCATAAACAAAAATAACCAGCAGTGGAATTTATACACACTACACATTAATGAATACCAAGCCTCACTCTCTCTGCTCTCACCCACACATTTTAAAATATGTGAGATGTGGAATTATTGGTGTCTAGTTGCCACATCATGCACCCCTCACTAACTTTCATGCAAACAGATAATTATCTGCAAGGACAAATTCCTTGTCCTTGCAGATAATTATCTACATGAAAATGTGGACAAAATAAATGGTCTTATAGTTCAGAAGAAAAAAACTCTTATTTTTCCTCTAACCCAGAACATTCACAAGTCTGCTGAGGAGCAAATGTGAGGTAACACGTTTATATAAACTATATTTTAGGTACATGACTTCAAAGCTGAGGGAGGTCTGTTGTCTTTTTCTGGGAGTCTGCGTTTTGGGAAAATTTATCTTGGGATGATTATCTCAGGGACAAGTCCAGCACATTGGTCATTTTTTAGCTACAAACATCTAAGCAGATTTTTCAATGATACCTGCTGGATTGTCAGTATTTATGCCTGAAATTATATAAGATTACAAATGCTGGAGAAAAGATATGGGAAAAGCATCAAATAAAATAATGCTTCTGACCTCTGCTAATCTTCCCTTCTCTAAGTAATGTTACCTAAGAAGGCTCTCTGCTTGGCTTTTAATTTAATGTTGTGTTTTTAAATTTATATGTGTTTTTGTGTACTTGATGCTGCACTCTTTGTATTGTCTCCCCCTTTTATGTACATGTGCAAAACAATCTTATACACAATGAGCTTAACTATGAGTAATAATCTGCATGTGTGAACACTGAAAATATTTAAAACAGAATAATGAAAACACATTTTTAAGCCTTCCCTCCACAGACATTGCTGTACTATGAACTACACCCTTCCGTGTAACCTACATTTAATGAAAGCATGTTTCTTTAAGGAAGTTTGGACTCATAAATGACATGCATCACATGTTTTCTCTCATAGAAATGCAAATTCAGAAAAACATGCATTCAAGACAGAGCCTAATAAATGAAAATGAATGGAGATGGGATTAGTTGTGCTTTGCTTCTCAAGGATGAACATGTATATTTATAACCCTGGCTTAGCCATGCTAGAGGGAACTATTCAGTGTAACAATGACACTGTAAAGAGATGCCACAGTGTGATAATAATCTTTACTAACATGTATATGTATATATATGCACATATACTGTATATCTTATGGGAAGAAGAAGGTGTCATAGGTTATTCTACAACCTGGGTGCACATTAATTAGAAAAGGCAATGTCTCATCTTCTAACCAGTGCTGTATGGAGTGCAATGGGATGTTACACACCCAAACAATAACGAAGGATATAAGGATTCTTGGACTGCCATTGTCTGTCTTCAAATACTTCGGCACAGAGATTTAATGCACCACATCTGAAGACAAAAGACTGAAATAAGATTTAAACTGTGTCTGAAATCACTCCCAAATGAATCCACTCATTCAGTATTCTGTACACCTCTATACTAGACACACAGTAGTTTACTCTGTAGTGTGGCTTAAACAGAGATTTTAGATACTTTTGGTTTGCGAAGACTCACACAACTGTAACTTTCACACCTATTAAATCATGTCTTGAGCTGAAAAAAGGAAACATGCTTTGAACACTGCTCTGCATTACATTCCACTGGGGTTTCTTTTAGACACAATATCATGCATGAAGTTGTTCACAGATGCTGAAAAATAACAAATAATAACACCACCAATCACCCTAGCAATAATAATAATAATAACTTAATTTCATCATAATTTGATGATAATGTGATATTTTCTTTCATAAGTTAGTTTTGAACCCATCCATTAGTTGATACCTGTCCTTATCAAAGATGTGTACATCTAGTTTTCCTATAATGTAATGATATGATGTGATGTGATGTGATTTTTTGATTTGTCAAAAATCTAAAACAAGTCCAAATGTGTTAACAGGAACAATCATTTCGGCTGCAGATTGTTCTGTTGTCTGAGGGAAGGAGACGATGCAGATTGAATGCTAACCACAGGGGAAAGTGGAAGGACGGTTTCATAGGGAGAGTATTTATTCTGCACACTGCATCCTCCAGAGAGCTACAGTGTGTGAGGCACAAAGAAGTAAAAGAGGCAGGGAGATGAACATGACTTTCCAACAGTGTGATTATTGATTCTGCTGCTCCTTCCTCTGACCTTCCCAGGCAGATTTATATGGAACACACACCACATTTCTCCCTTCATCCCTCAGGCTCTATGCTTAATACCACATGAGTTTTACTGTGACTTGGCCAGCCAGTGGCCTCTGCTCTAGCTGCACAGTGTACCGTAAGTGTGTGTATTCGTTCACACAGACCGTGTGTTAAAGCCTCGCCTGTGGCTCTGTAATGTCCGCTCTTGCTGATTTGTGCATCTTACACCACCTGTAGACAGGCCTGTCAAGTTGTGTAGCTACTGTGGTTTACATGCCTCAAGGCCGTTAGCATGCGTGTGTGTTTGTGTGTGTCATGAACATGGTTTATATGCCTGGTGTGTGTGTGTGTGTGTGTGTGTGTGTGTGTGTGTGTGTGTGTGTG
>OMLM01020760.1:30360-41811 GCA_900302695.1 Helostoma temminkii | reverse complement strand
GACCGTGTGTTAAAGCCTCGCCTGTGGCTCTGTAATGTCCGCTCTTGCTGATTTGTGCATCTTACACCACCTGTAGACAGGCCTGTCAAGTTGTGTAGCTACTGTGGTTTACATGCCTCAAGGCCGTTAGCATGCGTGTGTACTTGTGTGTGTGTCTTTATTTAATTGTGTGGAAAATTATGGTTATGGGATTAAATTTATGAAATAATAAATATGCTGAGATATACAATATACAGTAACGAGTATATGGTGTGGCTGGTTAAAAGCTTTTATCTTATCACTGCTTATGGTCATTCAGTAGTCTGATCACCAGGGATGGTTGACACGGGTTGACTGTGCCACCCTTGAAATCTGATTCCTCCTTGGATCCACCTTACCAGAGTAAGAATGTAATAGGTAATGGATTTATAGAAAGACCAGGATTTCAGTCAAATGACTCAAAAAAATACAAAACTAAAAACAAACAGGCCCAAAACTACCACAAAGACATGAACCAGGGCTTCAAATGTGACTCAACATGTGCCGATCTTCTTTAAAACATGTTTACTGAGCTGATATTGTCTGCAACAACTATTTGTTTGCTGAAATAAAAAAGCAAGAAACAAGAAACAGTTGAGTAGTTTCTTCTCTAATAAGGTGTTTGAGTTTGATCAAACACCAAATCAACTCAAAAACAGCATTAAACAGTATTTTTTAGATTTAGCTGGCTTAGCTTAGACATGACAAACAAACCTGTGAACAAGGTAACAACTTACCTCCCACTAAAAACCTTGAAGGTTGTGGACCACTTACTTGTCAGAAGGTTATTCATTGTTAGTGTTTACAGCAAGAACTTGTTACATGTTATGTTATATAGTTATCAGTTTATTAATATTATTCTTATATAACCTATAATTAAAGTTGATTGTGTGTTGTCATATGATGCCCTGTTTGTGTACATGCTGAGACTCACAAGCCCTCCCCTCTTCTCTCCTCTTCACCTCTTTCTGTTGCCATGGCTACTGCAGCCGGTTGCCAAGTGAGGAGGACGGCTCAGTGTCAAGTAACGGCTCCGGGAAGCTGAACACCAGCAAGAGCTCGTCAGCCCGAAGGACAGCCACTGGCAGCAGCAGCAAGAACGGCAAGGAGGAGCTGCACAAGAGGAGCACCAATGGTGAGAAGGGGGAGGAAGAAGATAGGAAAGAACAGAAGGAAGGATGGGGTGGCGTTAAAAAAGAGAAAAATAAAAGACATAACAATGTGTCTTTGTGAGAGGAAAAAAAAAAACATTGAGTGGAAGACATATTGTTAATGTAATAAAAATGTGTTCATCACCAAAAATTTAAGGACAGACACTCACCTAACTCATGTATATACCAAAGGATAATTTATATGAGATAATGAAGTGAGAGTGACTCAGCCTTCCGTTGCATCATGCAACAGTCAGTGACAACGCATACTCTCATGCCTTTTTACTCACACACACTTACACGCTGCACACACGCAGTGGATATTAGTATACTAGTCAAATCAAAACAGACATTACAGGCTTTTGTATTTGAGTATTACAGTATTTCAGATGACTTACCTCATTCCAGAAAGCAAAGCCACACAGAGATAAAAGCCAACAGTTGCCAGTACATATTGCAGTAGTTATTTTTGAATAAAATTACAGAGGAAAGACAGGGAAGTAGGTGGGAACAGATGTGACAGCGTACTGTCACATTAGGTATGATTCAAATCCATAAAACGCACAGCATATGGTTTGTGTATTAGAAAAATGACTAACTGCTAAACCTGTGACACTCAGAGGGATTCTCATCCCAGGAGAAATAAACAAATCCACTGTGTAACTATAGTATAGTAACACATTAGCACTGTAATTTTAATCAAATGATTCACCGTTGAGTAGCAAAACTATTGGAACAGATAGTTTTAATGTAATTAAAATGTTATATTTGACTACAAATTTCCTGATGACAATGACTGCATCAAGAATGCGACTCATTAGCCCCACTTACACTGCCAGTGTGAAGCTTCTTTGATCACCTGTAACTACTAAGTGGATTAATAGTTATCGCCATCACTTAGTAAGACATAATTTATAAAGAAGTAACTAGCTTTACTAATGTTTCATCATTACTGATGCTTATTAACAGTGTTTAAGTTACTAGGTGTGCTCTACTTGGTGCTTTATCTTTTTGCAGGCACTTGCTTTGTATTTTTAGCTGCAATTAAGTCATTAATAAAAGATCACAAGAAAGCATTAATACATTTTTTATCATTATTGTACCTTAAAGCTACAATATGCTACATTTGGGAATGAAGCTAGTGGTAGCATGAGACTCAGAGTTAGTTCATAGTGCTCTGCCCTGTTGAATAAATAAGAATCCAACAAAATTACCAGTTAGGAAGAAATGATTGGCCTTCTCTGATTGGTTAGATCAACTCAAAATCCTATAGAAGAGATTATCTACAGTGCTTACAAGCTGTTTTGTGAGCACCTCTCACAAAACAGCTTTAATTAATTATTAGAAATTTTTTTGAGAAAAGTCACATACAGTATTTTGAAGTAAGGCTTATAAAGAATGGTTTAAAAAGTAGTATCAGAGCTAGCCAAGGCCACACTACAAGAATCATGATCAATACGACACTTACATCACAATCCACTCTTTTCCTAATGAGATGACCAAGCGGGAAATCTAAACAATACACCTCTTTTATAATAATCAATTTGTCACATCACAATAGTAAAAGGCAGGTGTAAATAATCATTTTCCAACAAGTCCTCCACCCTAAATAGAAATATTGGTCGTTTTAACACCAACCTCAGTGCCTTTGCGAGGAAATAGCACCCCTATGCTGGCAGGTGTCTCTTAAATTATTATCCCTAAAGCAGCTCATGTCTGTAAATAAATACATAGTATTTCATAGAATTATTGAATCATCATAGTTTTGTTACACTGAGACAAAAATCTACTTGGATACAAAAACAGCTTGGTTTGGTTTTGTAAAAACATAGTACTTAGTAAAACCTTTTGTGGTAAAAGTTTTGTTTAAAATGAAAAAACACATGGTTAATACTGAAATGGTCGTAGATAAAGTACACAACATTTCACACTGGGATCAATCCTTGGCCTTCTGTGTCCTCATTTACTAAAACCACTAAAGGTTACCTAACTATAAAACATTACTATTGGCAATAATAACCTGCTGGCACAAACAACATATGGACTAGTTCTTAGACTGCATTTAATTTACTTTACAATATTTGTTATCAGTGGTGGCTGTAAATTATACTGTATTTTATTCTGCATCTTGACAATGAGAACCAGAACTGGTTGCGTAAACATTACTCTGATCACTTCTAGTGCTCTCACTTTGCCTCTGTTCAGTGACATTCTACGACAATGTGATTTTCAATTTCTTCTGTATCAGCAAACCAATGTTTAAAGTCATTTGTGTGATTTATAGTGTTTATGCAAGCGAATGAATGAATACCCAAAGGAGAGGATGAGTAATTGTTTCATTTTCTCATTACTGTTTAGAGAGAGCTGGACATGGACAGAAGTAGTGTTTTCAGAAAAAAAAGAGAAGAAAACACCATACTCTTCTCTACTGCCAAAAATAGAAGATTAATAAAAGTATAAATTAAGAAATACATATGTGCAATTTAGAATTATTAAACATAAAATGATATGAAACACAATCAAATATAGAAGAGACTAAAAGTTAAAAAAATGAAATAAAATAAAGCAGGTAAGTCACACAGTTACAGCTAGCTTGGCTCAATGTACCAGAGTGATAGAAAGTGTGAATATTGTTTGATGCAAAGGCTTAAGAGTACTTACATTTGGAAAGTTTGCAACCTTTGCTAATCTTGATTATTCAGGATCTATGTTTCATCAACAATAGTACAATATGATAAATGGATATTAGACAATAAAAATGTATAGGTAGTGCTTCATATGTTGTAGAATGACGTGAGTTTCTTCATTATATTGATCTGTATTTCTTCTTTAAGCTCAAGTACACAAGCTAGCTCTGTGTAGAGAGAGGGCTACAGTTTTATCAAAATGTATTATGGAATATATTTTACACATAACATTAGATTTTAAATCATGTTATAATATTTACGCATTAATATCTGACGATGCATAGAAATGGGATGGATGAAAGACAGCTAAAATCTCAATGGCTGACTGATGTTTCTGTAAAAAAACATCTTTAAACATACAGTATAGCAATAAGTACTGTGCATGATACACTACATCTAACCATCCACCAATCATCATCCTAACTGTTTTTCCTCATAAGGGTCATAGGAGTGCTGGAGCCAATCCCAGCTGTCAGTGTGTGACAGGCGGGGTACATCCTGGACAGGTCTCCAGTCTATCACAGGACAGACATATAGAGACAGACAATCATTCACACTTACGTTCACACCTTTGGGCAATTTAAAGTCACCAGTTAACCTGACTGCTTGTCTTTGGACTATGGGAGGAATCCAGAGTACCCAGAGAAAACCCACACAGACATAGGGAGAACATGTAAACTCCACTCAGAAAGGCACCTGGATTCAAACCATGGTCCTTCTAGCAGTGAGACAACAGTGCTAACTGCTACACTACAGTGTTGCCCTTCTAATAACAGTTGCTGCATAGTAGAAAATATCTAAATGTACAGCAGTTGTCAGCAGGCTGTGTTCGGAGCACATGTTATTTACTTTTGCTGTCATGGTTTGTGATCTGGCTCACAGCATCTCCCGCTTGTGACACCACCTGCCCTGACCTTAACAGTCACACTCTGATAGGCAGTGCAGAAACAGCAACAAATAAAACAGGCTGAGATGCAGCCAGGATGAACGGTGGCAGTGTGTGTATGGAGCTGAGTTAATGGCCGACTGTTGTAGCCCTACAACAAAGCAGACTGCCATATGATGTCAGGCAGGCAGTGAGTCACAGTGGACCCAGTACAGCACAACACTGTCCATCTGCTGCTCCCTACACTGCATATAAATACAGAGCTGCATGTACTATAAAACATAGAGGACATACCACAGACCACTGTTTTCTCCTTAGGTGAAGCAGCAGAGTTTATCTACATGATTTTAAAAAATCTAATTTAAACATGGAAACAACGAGACACATCAAGAAATTACTGTACCTTCAGCAACCCTTTATAAAGCTAGTCAAGTCTGATGATGACAAAACTGTCCAAGGTCTCACAGGACAACAGTGAGTCAGCTTACAGGAACGTTGTGTCATAACTGCCATCATAGAGCACAAAAAACTGCGTGAATCTTAATGTGAACAAAGCCCTGGAGGTGATTGCGGGCTAGTCGAATCCTTATTACTTGTTCATATAGCGGCCATGAACGAGGTGGAGTCATCACTAGTAACCTGAAATGAGAGACAAAATCATCAAATACCACCTCAGAGGATATTCTTCCTCAGACTGCTCCACAAGTGGATGTTGTCAGTGATGTTGATGTTGATGATCTGTGTACCCAACATCCTCTGCCCACACCAATCAAACAGGCAAGCAGCCAGTTTAGAGGACAGGAGCTAGTGCCCATAAAAGAACTGCATGATTTCAGTGCCAGTAAGTCTGCAGTCAGAAGAATAGTGGTGAGATGCAAACAACAAATATATGCCAATGTCTTACGTCAAACACACCATATTTTCCTCACAATCCTTTCTTTATTTTTAAATAAAGAAAGGGTCTCATCACCATTATATTATAATAGTAGCCAAAGACTGTATGAGTATATTTTCCAAACAGAAAATGCTGTTGCAAGCAAAGAGCAGGTAACAGCAATGCTAACTTTTATCAAACTCAAGTCTTTGTAGGGAAACAATGTGTTTTGTTCACAACTTACATGCTGGTAAAAAAAAATAGAAGTGGACAAAACAAGGATTAGATAAGAAAAATTGTATGACTAATATCTGTTCAAATTTATGGGCAGCATCAAGACTGGAAAGGGTTCAGCTGGAAAGGTTCATCTGGCTTTGAACATAGCCACTCATTAAAACATAACTTGGCAATGCATTGTACAAGTTAAACTGATCTTTCTGATGTTGTAGAGGGCAAATCTGCATGCCCTAGAGGTAGAAGAGATACAGCCGTAAAGCTCAGTTGGTCGTCGATGATGACCCAAGATTTCTGGTAGATTTAGTGGGGACAATCACTGAAGATTCAGTGTTGATGCTGATGTTGTGGTGTTTTGACAGTCTAGCTGGGAATACTAGAAGTTCTGTCTTGGAGAGGTTGAGCTGAAGATGTCTTTCCATCATCAAACTGAGATGTCAGACAGACAGGCAGTGATGTGTGATGATTGATGACGAGTCATCCGGTGGAAAGGACAGGAAGAGCTGTGTGTCCAGAGTTGCAGTATAGATTGAAAAAAGAAGAGGACCAAGAGCCCTGTGTCACACCCAAAGAAAGACTGTGAGAATTAGAAACGTGCCCCTGCCAGGAAGGTTCAACCAGAGCTGTTCCATAGGAGGATCTGGTGGTTCATCATGTCAAAGGCTGCAGATAGATCAAGTAGGATTAAGACAGAGGACTGTCCCCTAGCTTTTGCAGCTAGTTGGTTCCACAACTGTCAGGAGTGCTGTTTCTGTAGAGTGACCTGTCTTGAAGCCAGACTGGTTGGCATCAAGGAGGGTGTTCTGAGAGAGGAAATCAGAGAGTTGATCAAAGACTGCTAGTTCAAGGGTCTTGGGAAGTAAGGGAAGAAAAGAGGCAGGTCTGTAATTCTCAACAACTGAAGGGTCAAGAGAAGGCTTTTTAAAAAGTGGAGTAATCTGGACCTGTTTAAATAAGGTGGGGAAGGTACCTGTTGTGAGAGATTTATGAGAGATTTTTTGATCTGTGTAATGGCTGGAAATAGTGTGGGTGCAGCTGCTTGAAGGAACTGGACGGGATGGGATCCATTTATACGTGTAGGTTAATATTTACAACACAGACAGGACATTCATTCATCTTGGTAAAAAATCCTCAGCCAGAGTGCAAATAACCACATTTCCCAAATGTAGTTCTACTGTAATGCTTTAAAATTACTCCAACAGAGGGCTGGTCACTCATTTTAGGGTATGAACACTCCTATGACACAAAAAAATATAAATCAGTTTACTGTATGCTCAAAATTCCTGTTATTGTAATTTGTGAGCCATTTAACGCTGTATGCAGTTACACTCACATGGATGAGCAAAATTGCTGTGTGAAAAACTTTCCTCTGTCTGCCTATTGATTCGGTTGCCCTTCTCTTCTTCACAGATCCATATGAAAACCATTCAGGCTCTCTGCGTCTCATCACCATTAAACCCATGACGGCCCAGCCAACCTACTCCTACCCTTCATCCTCCTCCCACAGCCAAGACTCTGTGGTCCTCAATGGGGAGGTGAGTCTGTGGACACACAAACATTGCTAGTTCTCTGAAGAAGCTGTCACTGTCAGTGTTCTTCAACCAGGATGTGTGACATTAAAACACAAATAAATAATATTAGCATTACACGCCAACACCTGATATGTCAGACCCAATACACTTGTACACACATTTTTAACCCTTTAAAGCCCAGTCCAACAAATAATAGCCACAACATCCTATTTTCTGGAGTGTGTATTGCACACTTTGTTGAAAAACATAAAGAAAAATTTTAAGAAATTATTTCTAAATGTAAGATTTTTGATGTATTACATTTGATACATCAGAAGTCTATGATAATTATTTAATCAAAAGATTTTTGTGTATCAAATATGATACCATTGGCCTTATATGGTTAAAATAGTGAGTTCAATGAATTAATTTGTTAGAGTTCACTCAACTCATTAAATTAGGTCGCTAAAAAAACTTCTCATCATGCATTATTTGAGTTAATGCTGTCCAAATAATGTTCATTTTTGTAGTTTAAAGAAAACCACAACCTAAGGTGGTTGTTTATTTTCACACTAGCAAAGAATTGTGTGAACCATAATAAAGGTTGGTGTTCAATTCAGTCCCTTATACACATGAAACTTTGTGGTTTCCAGAGTAGCTTAATGTGATTGCTTTGTACTAACTTGGTACCTTTCAGCTTTGAGAAGTAAATCAGTCATGTTACCTGCAAAACGACAGTTTGGTTTAACAGCTCAAAGAGGTAACTCTTCAAATTGTCTGTTCAATTTCAGTAAGTATCAAAGTTAAATAAACAAACAAGATTTACTTGACAAGAAAACATTCTAATGAAACTGGCATAGATTTGTAAGTTTAAACAAGAATCTTACTTGTTCGATAAACTATTAACTCTAAATCGAATGGTCATTAGCAATAAAACACATTAAAGTCTCTTGTCACCCTCTAGTGGACAACTCTGATCATGTTGAAACAGGTATAATGAAATTATTATTTTGGACTTTGGGCACTTGTTGCCATCCAAGATTTACTGTTGCACAAAATGAACTCTGTCCAAAAAACCTGGTGCCAGCCTGAGGTGGAATTACTCCACTGTACGTGGACAGTTCTGAGATAACCTACTTGTACTTAACTAGACCATTTGAATTGGATGTTAATTTGTAGTTCTTCAGTCTACAACTGTACTTTTCACTACACTATATTTATTCGACATTTTTAGTAACAAATTACTTTTAGTATTAGGATTAAATATGCTCAATATATTATCTATAAATTAGTGGTACAAAATAATGGCTATACACTGACAAATTAAAATCCACAAATACTGCCAGCAGAACTGGAGAAAATGTAATGTGTTGCTGAAGATAATTTAAAGATGAAATCTAATAACATTCTGGTTTATTTTGAAAACATCCTTTTTTTAGCTGTAAACTATGAAACACTACAATATATGAATCAATCTTCAAGCTGGAACAACAGATCATCTGTTAATAGCCAGTGGGTTGTAAGCTATAATATGTTATGCAAAACATAAAAAAATGCATCTTTGCAACAAAACAGATGCCCATGTAGTATTATTTTATGTTTCTAACGATCACAACAGTCACTGACATTTAATACTAGTTATAACATTGCTATTAACCGTGATTATTATTCCTCTTTCCTGGCCAACGTAATTTGTAGTGTCTTTATAACAAATCTGCAACCGCTACAAGTCGCTGTTTTCATTATTCTGTCTATGGGCGTGAATCACTGGATCATTTTTCGTCTGAATGAAGTCACTTCTCATGAAGTAGGAACAAATTGTAACCTTCTAGCCTGGAGCAAAGAAAATTACGCAAAATGACTGCATCGCTGAAGGGGCAAATGATTGGTGGAGAAACACGTGACGTTGGTGGATTGTCCAATAGTCTCAACCTGCACATCCCGTGTCGTCTCGCGATCCATTTCGTTACATAAATCCGCAACGCGGCTATACAATCGGCCATTTCGTCGGTGCAGGCCATCAGCCGTAGAGGGCAGTGGGGGTACATAGCGAGTCCTGGTTAACTGAAAGGCACATCAATAACAACGAACCATGAGTGAGCAAGCAGTGTCTTTCGCCAAGGATTTCTTGGCTGGTGGCATCTCTGCAGCCATCTCCAAAACAGCCGTCGCCCCAATCGAGAGAGTGAAGCTTCTCCTTCAGGTAAAACTGCGTTCCGGAAGGCTTCTGCGTTAGCCGGCTAACCTCTGTGATCTTGCTAGCTAGAATTGAACGTAACGCTTTTAAGTACTCTCACAAGTCCGCAGACCTACAGCTTAACACGACTCTGTAGCATGTGTTGTTAATGTAGATTATATGAAAGTCATGAATGGATAAACTTCAGTGATTTAAGGTCATCGTGGGACGGGAAATGACCTACACGAGCCCGGCTGCTAATGTTAGCTTCCTATAGCCGGCGTAGCTAACAAAGGACAAACCCTTGTAGTGACATTGGGACACAATTTGTACAAAAACGTCGCAGCTTACCCAGTTTATCTACATCGTCAATGTTTTATAGTCATTCAAGACTAGTCAATTTCGATTATATTTTGCTGTATTTTATAGCGAAACTGATTTAGTACCGCCTGATGTTAGCTAACCTTTCTTGAGATGGCTGTGAAAAACCATGGCCCGGCTTCAGTCATTCACTACAGGGTGAACAAGTTTTACAACCCTTTTCAATTCAACCCATACAAAATTGTCTTTTTCCCTCCCGTACACACCCCGACCCACTTTGTAACATTATATTAGCACCCGAATGTATTTAATGTCTCTCACATTTACAAGTGTTTGGTAGATCAAACCACAGCATAGCAGTTATTGTTTGACAGTAAACATTGATAGCTGTATTAAACTTCACTTCTATGCAGTCTTGCAGCTACTTTCACAAGTTTATAGTGTGCCAAGGTCACAACAAGGAGAAGTGATTATACTCTCTGCAGTCAATTACTTTCTCAGTTTTCAACCTAACTTTTCTTATTTTTTTTCTCCAGGTCCAGCATGCCAGTAAGCAAATCACCGCTGATAAGCAGTACAAGGGTATCATGGACTGTGTTGTCCGTATCCCCAAGGAACAGGGGGTCCTTTCCTTCTGGAGAGGTAACCTTGCCAATGTCATCAGATATTTCCCCACCCAGGCCCTCAACTTCGCCTTCAAGGACAAGTACAAGAAGATCTTCCTTGATGGCGTTGACAAGCGCGCCCAGTTCTGGAGGTACTTCGCTGGTAACTTGGCATCTGGTGGTGCCGCCGGAGCCACCTCTCTCTGTTTCGTGTATCCCCTCGACTTTGCCCGTACCCGTCTGGCCGCTGACGTAGGAAAGGCCGGAAGTGGAAGAGAGTTCAAGGGTCTGGGCGACTGCCTGGTTAAGATCTTCAGGTCTGATGGTCTGAAGGGCTTGTACCAGGGCTTCAACGTGTCTGTGCAGGGCATCATCATTTACAGGGCTGCATACTTTGGCATCTATGACACAGCTAAGGGTATGCTGCCTTCACACTGACATACATGTACTTCTGAAGAAAGTAGCTTGTGGTCTAGATGTGTAACTTTTTGTCTTCTGTGTTCGCAGGTATGCTCCCAGACCCCAAGAACACCCATATATTGGTGAGCTGGATGATTGCACAGACTGTGACAGCTGTTGCTGGCCTGACTTCATACCCCTTCGACACTGTCCGTAGACGTATGATGATGCAGTCTGGACGCAAAGGAGGTGAGTTTGTTTATACTGATGTAAACCTTACATTACCTGCCACACATTACTGTAGTGTTTAGTCACCTGAATGCGCTGTTGACGGACTACCCACTGACTTCTGTTCTTTTCTTACCTTTCTTAGCTGATATCATGTACAGTGGGACCATCGACTGCTGGCGTAAGATTCTCCGCGACGAGGGTGGCAAGGCTTTCTTCAAGGGAGCCTGGTCCAACGTGCTCAGAGGCATGGGCGGCGCTTTTGTGCTGGTGTTGTACGATGAGCTGAAGAAAGTCTTTTAACTTGTTATCATTTTGCAATTTAGCTAAATGGAGGAAACTATGGTGTTTGAATGCATTA
>OMLM01020759.1:52296-79964 GCA_900302695.1 Helostoma temminkii | reverse complement strand
AGGTGACAAGGCTATGAACAAGGATGGAAGTCGTATGGGAGGTGAGGGAGGGACGGAGACGATTAATGTTCCGTAGATGAAAGTAAGCAGACCTGGTGATGTTGTTGATGTGGGATTGGAATGATAATGAGCTATCGAGGATGACACCAAGACTCTTAACCTGGGGGGTGGGGGAAACTGGAAAACTGTCAATATACATGGAAAAACTGTCAACTTTGGCAAGTGTAGATTTTGTGCCGACAAGGAGGAGTTCCGTTTTATCACTGTTTAATTTCAAGAAGTTTGAGGTTAACCAGTGTTTACTATCAGCTAAACAGTCGATAAGGGCGATGGGAGGGAGTGTTGAATTTGGCTTGCTGGAGAGGTAGAGCTGGGTGTCATCAGCGTAGCAATGGAACTGTATATTGTACTTGCGAAAGATAGTGCCGAGGGGAAGAAGGTAGGTGATGAAGAGTATGGGCCCCAGGACAGAGCCATGGGGCACACCAGTAGCAACAGGGGTTGGCTGGGAGGTAAAAGATTTAAGGCAAACAAACTGAGTGCGGTATGTGCGGTAAATATGTTGCGTGTGTTCTCTCTGGCTTCCTTCCACAGTCCAGAGACATTCATTCAGGTTAATTGGAGACTCTAAATTGCTTGCAGGTGTGACTAAGAGTGTGAATGGTTGTCTTTGTCTATATGTGGCCCTGCGATGCAGTTCAGAAAATGGATGGATGGATGGATGGATGGATGACCACTAGGAATCAAGGATAAACTTATTATATTGTGGTGGTCAAAGGCTGCCTTTATTTAAATTGGGTATACCTAATAAACTGGGAACCAAGTGCCAATGTCCATCTGGACGAAGACAAGCAGCAGAGCAAGCAGAGGCCAGTGGAATGACATACCATGTCTAAACTGTTAAAAGGCTTAAAATTGACCAAAGCAAGCTGGATGAATAGATCAATAATGAACACATGTTTATACTAAATGAAATATTACTACACAGATTTAAATGTGAATTTGTTTTGCAGTGCTTCCCACCGAAGTCTGAGGAGCAGGATGATCCTGTAGCTATCAAGCTCCTCTCCTCTGAAACCAGCTCCTAGTTTACGTTCGGGAAGCAGACACCCTCTCTACTTTTAAGACCAGGCTTAAAACTTTCCTTTTTGATAAAGCTTATAGTCAGAGCAGGTTTCAGGTGACTGAACCATCTCTTTATAGTTATGTATCTATAGATTTAGACTGCTGGGGGAGCTCCACTGACACACTGAGCTCCTCCTCTTATCTCCATCTACTCATATGCCACTATTGTATGTTATTAACTTTGTGTCGTCTCTCTTCCGTAGTTGTGTTTTTCTCTCTCCTCCCCATTTCTCTCTCCCACTTTTCCCATTGTCCTTTATAACTAGACATGGTCAAAAAGACAACAATACAAAAGCAGATTGTGACTCAACACATGTGAAGTGTTTTAATTTGAAAAGTAACAGCAATAACAATAAAACTACGAGGTGGAAAATATTCCTCTTGGGAATATTACAAACTAAAAAAATGGAGTCATCATTAGTCAAACAGGTTGAAAATCTAATTTCACAGTTTAACAGTCAGTAGTAGCAGTGTGTACTATGATGTGTATTAGTTCACTGTGAGCAGCTCTTATTGTAAAGAGAAAAAAGACCTACAATATCGCTGTTCAGAGATGTCACTGTGTTGTACACGGGGTGGGAGTAGCCCTCCAGCAAGGATGATACTCCTTTCTCTCACCTCCGGCTCTGTGTCCAGGGGCATCCCCAGGGCTGAGCTGGCCTTCCTGATCAATTTATCCAATCTAATCCTGTCAGCAGTAAAGATGCTGCTGCACTTGAAGACCACCTCATAAAAGATGGTTGAGGCCACCACAGAGTCAAAGAAGATCTTCAGTAGTGTTCGCTGCAGTCCAAAACACCGTAGTCTCCTAGTTCTTTAAAAGACATGTGTTATTTGTCTGGTCCAGTTTGTTATTCATGTGGAAAGGGGTACCTGTCATTTGTGTCACATCTGCCTGGTCCCTCTGATTACATCATATCCTCCTTAATATATTCCTTATAAGGAGAACCCCAACATCTGACAGTCTTTAAATAATCGTGGCAGTGTTGTCTACAGTTAAGTGGCAGGAGGATTGGGAGAGGGACACTAAAGGAAGATATTTATATAATGTGCAAAATAAAGTGGGGCTTATGAGAAATAGGTGTGTGGGAGAAAGGAAGAGGTGGTGTTGAGTAGACTAAGAATTGAACATTGCAATATGAACAGTTTGTGTGTGTGTAGTGTCAACCGTGTGTACCATCAGAATCAGCGTCAGAACAAATCCTTAATGTTAAGACATGAGGATTCACTGTATAATACAATGTGCTAAGAAATTAATAGCAGTTTAGTGCCAATTGTCTGGCCCATAAGTGTGGGTGAGGTGGGGTCGACACTGTGTATTATATCTGTGTATTACATGGCCGACATTTAGCCTACAGTACAGTTGCTTGTTGAGTAGATGTGTGTACTGCAGTCTTGTCAAAGATTCTCGATTGCAGGTCATGGTTAGTTGGTCCAGTGTGTCCCCATGTTAAGGTTTTATAACAAGTTCTCACAGTCACAGCAGTTTAGGACAATTCACAGTACACAGCCCATGAACCATTGAACCTCTGAACCATGGAACAGTTTGTTAATATGTCATAACATCAGTCATTAGCAGAGATTGTAATCAACAAGAGTAGACGGTGGTGCAGTGGTTAGCACTGCCTCACAGCAAGAAGGTCCTGGGTTCGATTCCCGGGGTCGGTCAGGGTCTTTCTGTGTGGAGTTTGCATGTTCTCCCCGTGTTAGCGTAGGTTCTCTCCAGCTTCCTCCCACAGTCCAAAGACAAGCAGTCAGGTTAACTGGGGACTCTAAATTGCCCGTAGGTGTGAGTGAGAGCATGCATGGTTGTTCATCTATATGTGGCCCTGCGATAGACTGGCAACCTGTCCAGGGTGTACCCCACCTCTCGCCCATAAGCTGGCTGGGATAGGCTCCAGCACTCCCGTGACCCCTGCGGGGACTAAGCGGTATAGAAGATGAATGAATGAATGATCCATGGTGTGCTTACTGCGTTTCACTTTTGGGGAGTTGTGTTGTCTAAGGCCTGTTTGCTGTTAACGGTGTAAGGGGCCACATGTGTAGGTGTGTTTCTTTTTGGTGTAGGGCTAGCTCTGTCAGGATCAGTTATTTTAAAGCTCAGTCTCAGTGGTTTTTAGGCAGAGCACCCAGAGTCTGTATGGTCTGCTGTTTTCGTAGTTTTATTTCCCTCTTTATTGTCATTCATTTTTATTGTTAATTATAATGTTGTCTCTTAAAATTCTGTATAAAGTTTTATGGTGGGATTGTAATAAATTTGTTTAATATTTTTGACCACGCCCAGAGAGAATCCAGGTGTAGGCTCCTATTGGTATATTTCTCTCTCTCTCTCTCTCCCACATAGGCCCCGCTCCTGACGCCATCGCCTGGGCCAGGTTCAGGCAAACACCTGTGTATTTGTAAGAGTCCACTATTACAATGTCCTTTTCCTGGATGTTCATGGTGAGGAATGTGTACGCCCACAGAAATCCTCCACCAGTTCTTTGGTTTTCCCTGCAATCATCTAAAGACGGTTCCACTGGCACCAATCCATGAAGCCCTTGATCAGTTCTCTGTACTCTCTTTCATCATCATCTTTGAGGCCTATGATGCTGGAGTCTTCCGAGAAGTTCTGCAGGTGACAAGTAACTGAATTGAACAGTCTGCAGTGTAGAAGTAACTGTAGCTTCAGAATGAATACGTAACAAAATTATACCAAGCTTCTTGTCACCTGCTTTGAAACTCGTTGCGCATGGCTGAGAAGACTGAGAGAGTTGTTACTGATTTTAGTATAGTGTGGTTAATACTGGTTTGGTTATCAAAAAACTGGCCTCTATTTCTTCCTTTTTCACGCAACAAATTGTCTAGACAAAAGTTGAGAGAAGCAGCAATGACATTAACAACATCAGCAAATGTTTTTTCTGTTCTCTATGCCAAGTAATATCACATTGTACACTTATTCACAGCAACCTGCAGTAACTGGGATTAGGAAAATAAACTAAATAAATACTGAGATTTCTGTATCTGTATCTTTAAAATTTCTATTTTCTGCATGGTTGCACACTGAGCAGAAGTAGGTTGTTGAGGTGTACTGAAGTCCTCACATCTGTTTCATGTGTTTCCTGTGTATCCTTTATTTGTCAGTGTGAATGAGGTGTGAGGTTGTGCATGACTGAAAAGAGAGGCCTCAAAAACAATTTACATTTTTACATTTACATTTTACATTTTGTCATTTGGCAGATGCTTTTATCCAAAGTGACTGTTGTTTTTGTTGTTGTTGTGAACAAACTCTGAAGAGTGTTCAGGGTTCAAGAGCAGTACAGGGCAGTTAATACTGGTTTGGTTTCCACAAAGCTGGCCTCCTTTGTTTTATTATTATTATTTATTATTATTATTATTATTATTATTATTATTATTATTATATGTTTTTCGTTACATTAACATTTAATCTTTTGCAGATGCTTTTATCCAAAGCGACTTACAAGTGGTGAACTGAAGCAAGCAAAACTAATTCTGGGAGCATACACTGAAGTTAAAGTGCTATAAGTTTCACACAGAGTGACATAGTGCGAAGGAGTTTTTTTACGTTTCGGAAGAGTTCAGTTTTCAACAGTTTTTTGAATATTTTGAGCCACTTGTCCTGCAGTGCTTTGCCTGGGATCTTTTGTGCTTTGTAGCTGGGACCACCAAGAAGCGTTTGTTGGCCGAGCGTAGTGAGCAACAGGGATTGTAGACCTAGATGAGCATGTTAAGATAGGAAGGCTCAGTCGAGTTGATTACTCTGTAAGTGTCGGAGCTCTGAATCTGATGCTGCAGCCACTGGATGCCAGTGCAGTGAGACTAGCAATGCAGTGACATGTGACCATTTTGGCTGATCAAAAATGAGACGTGCTGCTTCATTCTGGATGATTAATTTTGGATGTTGTTAGTAGGATGTTGCAGTAGTCAAGGGACTACTACATATGACTATGACAAGAAATTGGGTAGCATATGCAGTTTTGAGTTGTAACTCATAACTAGCAGCCTTCAGAGAAGGGAAATTTAGTGTTATTTTGTTGATATCGCCTCCTTGCCTTTGCAGGCTTTAGTAAACCTTTCACGCCCTTTCACGCTGCAAACAGGGGCTTGGGGTAATTCTATACTAAGAGCAGGCAGGGAAAATGTTAACAATTGCATATGCATCTAGCACAATTGACGAGAATTAGCATTCTTTGCTTAAAAGTGGACTGTCTGTGAAACATTTAGGAACTGATCAGCTTATCATGCACTGTGTATGCAGATAACAATACACTCACTCATGTGCCGTCAGCTGCCAAGCTTGATGCTATTGGGTGTAGGGTGTGGTCGACCTGACGGACTTCCACCTTACTATCAAGTACCAGCCAGATAAAGATTTACAGAGTGCCTGTGAGTATTGAGTATTTTGTCTGAATCAAAGCACCAGCCTTTTTCTTTGCAAGAGATTCGTCTGACCAAAAGAGAGGAAAAGTGTATTGATCAAGTGATGGGGTGCCTGCAGTCTAAGCTGTGAGATCAACAAATAACATAATTTAATGTGCAGGGCAGAGAGTTGCTGTGTGAGTAGGAGCTGCTCACTCTGAACGTTAATGGTGTTTTAAGCCACGAAACAGCTGTTAGAACACAAAGAGTCCTCTCTGACAAATATACGTATACAGTGTTAGAGGCATTACACAATAAGATCAAGGGGCAACTTCACTTGCGAGAGACACATTGTTTTGGCCACGGAAGCAAAACGAGATTGACCAGTATGTTGCTTCTAGCTGCTCTTGTTTTTAAAGTAAAAAACCCAGGCAAGGGACAAGGTCCCCAGCCAAACCATCCTTCTCAACTGGTATCTGTTGACTACATGTTGACAAAGGGTGCTAGATGGTAACTTATACTCATAAATGACAATTTCCAGGTTCATTTTATGGCAATGAAGGAGCAGATGCTACTTTATAATAGAAGGGTGAAAAATGTTAGAACCTCTTATTTTTCGGAGCTTATCTGTGCCGAGATTCAAGTTCATGTCACACTTTGTCACTAAAGTGGAGTCAATCAGATCCAGCATTAATCAAAATCCTACATTTCTGGATGTTGTCTGTCCATATTGAAGGTCCCTGAGCCATTTCTCACCTGCTATCTATTCTGATCACTTTCAACTGGTTATGTCCCTGAATATGAAGTATGTGAAATATGAAGATTGGCTGCATACAGCCTGTTTTAAAGAAACCTGGTCTCGATCCAACTGTCCTAGAAAGTTATCGTCCCATCTCAAAATTGCCATTACTTTCTAAGATTCTGGAAAAAAAATGTTACAGAACAGTTACTTTCTATATTGAAATCTAATAGCATCTTTTTTTTTCGTAAAAACCACATCACCCAGAGTCACAAATGACCTCCTAATGCATGCAGATGCTGGAATGTGTTCTGTTCTAGTGCTACTGGATTTGAGTGCTGCATTTGATACAATTGATCATAAAAGTCTGTTGGATAGACTAAGGCACTGGGTGGGTATATCTGGGACTGCGTTAAAGTAGTTTGAATCTTATTTGTCCAATGGAAAGTCTTGTGTTTCTATTAACAATTTTATGTCATGCCTTACCCCTACTGGGTGTGGTGTGCCCCAAGGGTCAGTCCTTGGTCCAATTTTATTTTCATTATATATGCTTCCCTTGGATCAGGTTATCTGCAGACATAATGTTTCATTTCACTGTTATGCTGATAGCACACAGTTATTCCTCCCTGTTACGCCCACAGACCATAGTATGCTGAGTTCTCTTCAAGATTGTTTAATAGAAATAAAAAATTGGATGTCGTTGAACTTTCTGCAGTTAAACTCTAACAAATCAGAAATTATCATAATTGGGCCCCAAAATATTGCAAATAGTATACTGCCATCTACTGGACCTTTGCTATAATATGTTACTTGTCCAATCTTGTTTCTATCACCTAAGGAATATTGCAAAAATAAGACCTATGCTAAATATCAGTGATGCAGAGACTATTATTCATGCTTTTTTCTCCTCCCGCCTTGATTTTTGCAACAGCCTTTTCTCCTGTCTTGATCAAAAAGACTTAAAACGTTTACAAACTGTACCGAACTCAGCAGGGAGGTTTAATCACATTACACCTGTTCTTGCCTCTCTCCACTGGCTTCCTATTAATTTTAGGATTTATTTTAAGATTTTATTGATCACCTACAAAGCTTTACATGGCCTGGCCCCCAGCATACATATCAGAGCTTTTCCATATGAACCTTCACGCAATTTAAGATCCTCAAGCAGAAAACTTTTGTCTGTACCAACATATCAGTTAAAATCATGCATGCATGATAAATATTTCCTATTTCCTATTTTATACTGTTTTGCTGAGCATATCTACTAACAGTGAACACTCACATTCTCGCTGCAATTACCCAGAAAATTACCAGTGTTTACACCCAGTGTTTACACCCAGTGTTTACACCCAGGCTCACACAGACATTCTGTGGACTTCGTATTTGGGGGCTAATGGGATAAAATCGGGGGGATGCCCATTCATGTTGACCCACAAGTTTGCGTTCACACATGCAGCTCACCAGAGTAAAGTCTGGCGTGTGAAAGCAGCTGAAGTGAACCAGGTCAGCGTGTCCAAAGTCACAGCATCTGCAGAAATAGTCTTTCTGATGACTTTATTTTCACCACCACCACAACCCATATTGCCCACTGCAAGTGGGAATCACAATGGAATGGCACAAGCTGCTGGGAGGCCAAAAAGAGAGAGAGATGCCCCTAAGGTCATCACATATAGTGAGCTTGGCAAGGCAGCAGAGATCACTTATATACTGAATAGCATCTGTATCACACACATATCCACACATACGTCATGGACTGTTTCCAAAACAGAAAACATTCACACACACTTTTCATGGACTGTTTCAGGGACAGCAGGTGCTCACACATATCTCTTGGACTGTTTCAAAACAGGATGCATTCCTATCCACGTGTCATGATCCATGTCTTTGTTTTTGTTTTTTTCAGTCCCTGTCAGTCATGTTTATATTCTCCCCCTGTTTTCCTGGTTTTGTCTCCCTCTCTTACTTTTTGATCCACCTGGCCACACCTCCTGCTCTGCTCTCCAGACACACCTGTTCCCATTCACCTAATCATCCCAGCTGCAGCCACTCACCTCATCATGGACTCTGGATATATTAATACTAGCCATCCTTGTCAAGCTACTGATTTAGAATCGTTAATCTCACAGAAATTCACAAATGAAGAAATGAAGACCACTTGGAAAAATGTAAGTTTAATGTCTCTTTGTTACTGTTAGACTTCTCTCAGTGTAGGCAGATGTAATATGTCTGATTAAAATTGATTTGATGAAACTAAAATAATCCCATAAATGAACTATTAACTATTAAACTATTAAAATCAAACCCAAATACATAACAGCAGTAGGTATCAACAAAGGCAGCAGGGAAAAAAAGCTTTAAATAAAAGATAAGCTGTGGTGCCAACTGTGAATGTTCCTGTGTCCCAACAGTTATTAAAGAAATGTTTTTGCTCTGTTCAAGTTGCATAATGAGCACCTTTATGTCACAACTTAAATAAATCACACTATGACATATTGTGTATTAGTTCAACAATGCCATGAAGTAGGATTTAGAAATTTGGAATTAAATTCTCTTGCTGGTTTTAAATGATTGCTCCTCCACACAATATGAAATCTGTGGTTTCCTCTTTGTGCTCTGTGTTACAGTGGTACACTGACAGAAGCACCTGTGCCTCCAAAGGATCATTAGTGAACACCTACAACAGTTATTATGATGATGAATCCATATTCTGGTTCAGTCCTGAACGTAGTCATCAGTGGCAGAGTCCCTCACAGCCTGAGGACCTTCTTAAAGACTCCCAGTATACAGGTCGTGTTCAGGTGTTATAAACAGAGAGAGGACGCTCCACTCTGAGAATCACTGACCTGAGAGACAGTGATTCAGCCCAGTATCACTTTAAATTCAAAACACGATGGTATGAATGGGGCAGTAGTTTACCTGGTACAACTCTGACTGTCACAGGTACTGATCGGCACAAACTGACAAACACAGCAACACATTTTAAAACATTTGTTGTACCAATTATAGGGGTTTGATGGGTTTTATTAATGATTATATATCACTCAATGTTAAATTTGTGTTAAATGTTTGTATTTATGAATATTGTGTTAATCTTTGCCTTAATCATGAAACATAGTTAAGTTTAATGTTCAACCAGCAAAACCTTTAATGCAACCAATACTCTTATAAATGATTTTAAACTAAACAATGCTTACTTTGTAAATGTAAATATACATACTTTTAGTCATTTTTCAGATGCTTACAAGTGAACATTGTTTGCAGTGTACATAAAAACAATTTAAGGTGAAAATTTTAAACCATAGGGGAGTAACCTTGAAAACTGTGTTACAGATGTTTCATATAAAAATAATAATCTTTACACGGGTAAATATTGTTGTGTTTTTTTTTTTTTAAATAAACATTGTGGAGTCTTTCTTTCCAGCTGTCTGTAAGATTTCCAGCTCTCCAGGTGCAGGTGATCAGACGAACAGTCCAGGAGTTTTATACTGAGGCAGAGCTCAAGTGTCACAGCAGCTGCAGTTCAGACGGTCGTCTTTCTTATGTCTGGTTTAAGAAGGGAAGAAAAGTCATAAAGGAGGACAAATCTTAAATAGGTGGGTTTTATCCTGAAGACATCATGACATTACTCCTCTTTCAGTGTGTTTATTTCAGTGTGAGTTTAATCAATACAGCAAAACTGTCCAACTTAGGGCATCTAGAGGAAAAAAAAAAACTGTTGTTGAGATAGTGGAGGGTAGTGACTCTGAACTGTAGCAGTGATGCTAACCCAGCGGCTAGTTATACCTGGTACAAGAACAACCAATCACTGCTCAATAAAGATCCACAGCTTGTCTTCAGATCCATCCAGTCCTCTGACTCTGGAGAATATCACTGTTCAGTGGAGAATGAGCTGGGGAGGAGGACATCTAAATTCATCTTTATTAATGTGAAATATGAGTAAAACAAAAGAAAACTGAAAACAACACAGGGCTTATGAATTTTAATTTTTGGCTTTTATTCACTTAAAAATAGCCATTTGGATAAAGTTTGTTTTACCTGTCTGATGGCCAGTGGCGTGACATGAGGGAAATTTTTGAGGAAGCCAAGTGACTTCAATTCTATGTCTTGTAAGGAACTATGTCACTGCATGTACAGCCATGTAACCAGATGAGCCATTAGGTCTGCAGAAGCAGGACTTATGGTGACTGTCACAAGCACAAACACCAGCCAACACTTCACTAGACAAACGTCTTATTATAAGATAATTCACAGCAGAACCGGCCTCTGAAAGTACAAATTCAATTAGATAATGCGTAAATTAAAATATTTGCAAATTTATTTATTTTTATTTTTTTCGAAGCGAGGTACAAACAGTATTAGCGCATTAGATATTTCACACACAGCTATACGGACATTTCAGGTATAGGAAAGCTGCAGAGAGAAGGCCGTGTCCATTTAACTCACCCTTTTGGAAGAGGAAGACCATTGTTGTGTCTTTCATGGTGGCGAAGTGGATAGTAACCATGTGGTAGAATGAATCCCATTGGCCTGACATTTAATTTTTACAGTAAGTCGCTGTAGAGTTGGTTTAGTTTACCAACCTTCATAACACTTGATATTTCCAAAGTTACCACTGTAAACAGCTAATGATGACGATAAGTTTGGCAGTGGTATTGCGATAACCTCATCTGACTAGTTCATCTTTAAGATTTTTTTTTGCACCAAGGGAAGTCAATTTCTACCTGTCCTCCTCTGGGGATATAAGTGATTGGAATGCAGTACCATGTTTTACCACTGATGTTTAGGGGGTCGCTGTTTCTTCTAATATACTCAGAAATGGGTGATGATGGTGTGGGTGGGCATGACATTCAGCAGTGGCCCAGAAGAATAACCATAACTGATACAGGAAGTGTTTTTATTAAAATGACAACAACGGTACAGTTTGGAAAAAAAGAGGGGGGAGCCTTCTGGAGAGAATACCACTGATGATGGAGTTCACTGAGAACTGATGAATTGATTAGATTCTTGAAATCAGAGGTCAAGGTCACAGTGACCTCACGTCTGTCCCATTTCTGAGATATGGATCAACAAAATATCTCAGGAACTCCTACAGGGAATGTCGTCACATCTGGCACATTGTTAACTTGGCCACATAGATGAACTGATAAGTCTGGATGGTCATGGACCTCACTTGACTGTTTGGTAGAGGCATTAGTGTCATGGAGGTAGTATTAGTTTGACTTTGTTTTGGCCACCATGTCTATCTGTTTTGTTGGAACATAGTACAACTCTATCAGGACCAGAAACATGAGCTCAGACAGGTTGTAAAACAGTTGTCAAAACCACTTTTAAGAGGTTAACCCACAAATGAACACCCTAAATGTCAGTAAAATCCTTCAGTACACAAGACAACTTGAGATAATTGTAATTGATTAAATGTTGCAACAGGAAGTCTGACTGTGAGCTCACATACCATTACATTCCCAGATGTCACCAATTTACCGAGTGCAACGTTAACGTTAAAAATAAGAGCCTGGAATATCTCTTTATTTAAATAATTTAAACATTTAAAATGTTTGTCAGAATTTTAAAAGTTTTTCAGTTAATCATCCCACCTAGAATAAAGGTGGTCTCCAAGAAATTACAAGCATGGAGAAAGACGATAATAACAGTGAAGAGGTGTTTTACAGTGTAAACATGTTTCTACTACTCTACTCACTACTACTACTCACAACTATATAAATCAATGTAATGTGCAGGATGATCTTCACCACGCCAGCATCCAAGAACCAGGCGGATCCTGTCTACTCCAACTTCAGACCAGCTCAGTCCCCCAGACATGAGCAGGAACAGGAGGATGTTGACTCTGATACAGTAGAATTTTGTAGTTGCAGTACAGACCCGAGGTCAGCGGGTCTTCATAAACAGACATTGTTTTTTTCTATACAATTACATTTGTGATCTTATATGAATATTTTATATTAGGTCTAATGTCATCTGAATTGCAGCATACCAATATGTTGACCTGATTATTATTATTGTTTTATTCCCACAGAATTGAAGAATCTGAGGAGGAACCAACAGCTTTATACAGCACAGTGGTCAAAACCTGATGAACACAAGAGGAATCATCAGCCTGGTATTTATATACCTTTTTTTTAAGCGATATCCTGTTACTGGTGAGGAACCACTTAAATTACACTTCCACATCAGATTTTAATGCAAGAAAAGTTCAAAATATTTACTCATATACATGATATATTTGATGATACAATGATGATGCAACAAATGTACCTACAGAAATATAAACAACAAAAAACATGCTTATATACAGTATGTGTAGGACAATGTCACAACACAAAACTCCATGTTGTACCTCCCACACTTATATGTCCCATAAAGCAGGGATTGTTAAAGGGCATTTATCCAACTCAAAACACAAACATAAGTAAAGAGTTTAATTTACTACAACGAATAAAGTTAATGTAATAATACTACGTATTTACTAATACGTAAATATATAAGTATTGATATGCACAGTTGAATTTGGCACAGTTAGTTCCATTCATGTCGTACCTGTGAGAACTCAGTTGGAAGAACACATCAATCATTTGTCTGAGTATACAAGAAGAAATGTGTATAAATGAAGCCTACACGTGATGACATCCATGCAGATGAATATCAGGGATGGATCCATAATGCCAAGCATTTTCCCCACCGCTGTTGCCAGGGAGAACTTCACAGCTGATGTGGGTAAGATCTTCTGTCCTGGATCATCCCACCGTATCTACAAAGGATCAGTGGTAGGATAGTAACATGATGCTTTTACTTTTGTAACTTTGTGACAAAAAAAATTTCGGCAAATATATTTTTCCTTGAGGTACTGATACAGACGGATATCACAGTCAAATCAAAGTCCAGTTCAAATTCAAACTAAACCAGTGCCTTAGGCAGGCTTAAACCCTGAAACACATAATTTATTAATAGCATTACCGTTAACAGTAAGGTAGAATTTCAGACACTATAGTATGGGGACATGACCAATTTTATTACTCTATATTACTATTCAAATTCTAATACTTAAAATAATAAATTAGGCAAACAGTTAATGCTTGAACTACATGTTTAATGAGGAGGCCTAGTGTCGGCGTCGGGCAACTCTCCTGCGCCTGCGAACAGCAGTAGACCTGTGGAGTCTCCTGCGCCTGCGAACGGGAGCAGCAGCCTGTCTGCGTCTACGTGGCATTGTCAGTGGTAGTATCGTGGTAGCCATGGAAATGGGTCCTATTTATAAACTCACAGGGCAACGTTCTGTGACATCACTGATGATGTCACAGTTTCTATGACAACAGCTGTGACACAGCTATGACATCATATGACTATAATACCAATAGTGATAGAACCAGGCTGTGTCTGAAGCCACATGATGGTCCAGTTTATAGGAAATCATCATTTAAGATCAAGGTTTTCTGCTCAAATGGGAAGTGTTACATATGTGTAAGGTATGGGAACGAATAATGGACCCAAGAACAGACTGGGACACCAAGAGGTAAGTTTTAAATCTGTTTAATGACTGGAAGGCAGGTATGGAGATGGAGCTGAACCAGAGTGAGAGATGTAATGAGACCTCTCAGCTGGTTGGAGGGACTCGTCTTGATTCTGCAGAAAAGAGGCAGGTGAGTACAGGGAATCTGGGAGTTGACCAGGTAAGTATTTCTAATTAATTAAGGCTTACATGAATCGGGCGCTGGACAAGTTGCATTGGGTGAAAATGCAGGGACAGGAACCAGAGTAGCTGCACAGACGTCCAAATCCTTGATAATATCCTCCAAACACAGTCATCAGAGTCAAAGAAGATGATATACACAGAGAGGGCCAGAAGCAGAAATTCAGAGTCCAATTAGTGATGTTAAGCTTGAAGCACATATACCCAACAAAATAATTAAAATAATAAATACATTTTTATACACTGTAAAGCTTATATACTGTTTATTTTCACAGCTTTTTGACTGGCACCATCAAATACAGGTTCAATCTACTGTTTAATATTCACATTCAATTAAAAAAAAATTTCCTGCCAAAAGTAGTAAATCCAAACAATACATTTTCCCTCTGAAATGTAAACTGTGGGTAGATGTCATCAGCAATAAACTGTGACAATTTCCTCCACAGTTATTTTATATGTTGACAGAACCAGAACAGGTGCTTTCAGAGCAGAAGTATAATGTGGCAACTTGATTCGAAGCCTCACTTCTCTGCAATCATTCTAAATGAAGCTTTGTTGCATCAAAGTTGTATCATGCTAGTTTTATAAATCTGAAATACTTGAATGACTGACATACTAATATTTGTTCAGAATCATTTTTAAAATGATCTGATATCTGAACATAACCTTTATTGAACAAAATATCACTAATATCATTAAGACAGCTTTTACAACACTTTCATTTGGTCTCAGAGTTATTTCATCAATTTCGATGCATCCATCCATTTTGTGAACCGCTTAGTCCCTGTAGGGGTCATGAGTGTGCTGGAGCCTATCCCAGCTGTCCTACAGGCGAAAGGCGGGGTACACCCTGGACAGGTCCCCAGTCCATCGCAGGGCCACATATAGACAAACAACCATTCACACTCTCACTCACACCTACAGGCAATTTAGAGTCCCCAGTTAACCTGACTGCATGTCTTTGGACTGTGGGAGGAAGCCGGAGAGCCCAGAGAGAACCCACGCAAACACGGGTAGAACATGCAAACTCCACACAGAAAGACCCTGGCCGACCCCAGGAGTTAAACCCAGGTCCCTCTTGCTTTGAGGCAATAGTGCTAACCACTGCACCAGCGTGCAGCCCCCATTTTGATGCAACATGAAAGATTTAAACAGCAGATGCCACCATATTGTCAAATACTTCAAAACACTGAACCACTTTTAGTTGAAAGCCTCAGGTTCTCAGGATATAGTTTGCAAAATAAGTTATTTTCTTGTGCTGTCAGTGGCATGTAGTTCACAATGCATATTAATAAAGTAATAAAGAGGAAGTGTATGAATATTAAGGGCGTTCTTGTCTACTGCTCACACTCAGAGATGCCAAAACAAGGAGCAGTCATGCGCTTAATAACATCAGCAATTGGATTAATTTTTCTTCTCTTGACATCAGGTAATGTACATCCATACTTCCACTGTAGGACATGTTGCACACTTATTCAGAGCACAGCGCAGTAACTAGGATTAAAATAATGGGCTAAATAAATTTGAACAAGTCTCTATATTCAAGCCTCTGTTTTATGTATATAGTATATTATGTATATAGTTTTAATTGAGGTTCTCAGATCTATTTATATTGGCAAACAAGAAACATCTGTATGTTAAGTGTTGTATCGTCTGGGTAAAGACAGTAGGTTGTAGGTGTAAAATAGTGCCGTTAGAGGAAATGTAAAAGTCTGCATACTCTGGCTGCTGATAACTAGAACTTCTTGTTTTTTTTTATAAGGAACAAGCTCCAACCTTAGTACACACATAATAAATGTCAACTTGTGAGTCCAAATTTCTACTAATCAGTACAGCAACATTCTTACTGACATCCCAGCTGTTTGTTTTCATTTTTACTGAATATTATGTGTATATATTGATTTTAGAAGTATGTTAGACTGTACAAGAACTCTGAGGTCTAGAAAATGTGTAAGTAAATGCAGTATTTTGTATGATGGACATCCTCTAAACTGGACATAAGTACAGCTATGTCACTAAGAAAACAAAAGTAGGAGAAGTATTTTAAATATGAAAAAAGTAAAGTGAAGAAAATGTATTTATGACATCTACTCACATGACACCTGCCACCTACTCACACACCTGTTTTGTTATTAGTGGATATTCATCAACCTTCTTATTAAACTCTCACAGAGCTCCTAACATTTCTAGCTCGGATCCTAGGAGTGATTTAGGAAACATCTCAGACCAACTCTGAGTAAAGAAAGTACAAAAACCTTTATCTCAGTGAGGAGGTGTGGCTGACCCTGTTGCCAGGGGTAACACATCATTTTAAAGGCTGTAATTGGTTTATCCAAAAATATATTGCTTCTTACAAAGCATAATTCTAATTATTTACTTAGAATTTCATCACTACGATCAACTTTTAGCCTCAGTAAGCTTTGTGGATACCTCCCCTAGATGCTACACCAACCTACTTGTCTGATGTTTGTGCCTGTCTGGTTTTGTCTTCTAGTTGTATTTAAACTCTGCATTTGCCTCCTTTTTACCTTTGTTTACTTGGATGAGCTTCCTTCTTGCTACCTGCTCCTCACCTGTTCCTCTCAGCAAACAGCTCATCCTGTTTTATGGCCAAGGAAAGCCAGGCTTCCCCTCTTTTTTCAGACTGCACCATTGTTGTTATTTTAATAAAAACACATCCTGGATCGGTTTCGGTTCTTTCTCTGTGGTATCGCTGGTTGTCATGTCTTCCCCCTTCTCTAAATACGTAAATTAGAATGAATGAGTGAAACAGCGCCCCCCTAAATGCTCAGTGGTAAGTTTGTGGTGAAACGCGGTACTGCACTTCTAACAATAATATCACGTGTTAGAGGTAGAAGGAAGAAGTTGGCCTTGGTGAAAAAAATCTTGAAGATAAACCAATCAGAAGAGGTTATCGCCATTCCTCTGCCAAACTGATTGGTCACGAGAATGCCAAGGGAAGCCGCTCGCCCTTTGGCTTTTACACCAATCAGATCGCAGCATGGGATCAACGTCATCGTTAGCCGTTTACAGCGGTAACTTTGGAAACATCATCAAGTGTCATGGAGGTTGGTAAACTAAACTGACTCTACAGCAACAACGTACTGTAAAATTAAATGTTATGGCAGGTCAACGCCAAAACTAGAGCTGCGTATGGAGAAGAGAAAAGGAGGCATTCTGACTTTTAACAAGTTAACCTAAGGTCCGTCCAGAGTGGCTAGCTGGTAGCGCTAATGTTCTGATGCTGTTGTTGCGGATGACTAAGCTAAAGGTCAGTGGGGTTAATTCTACCACATGGTTATTGTCCACTTCGTTGCCACGAAAGACATATAAATGGTCTTACTTTTACAAGGTGAGTTAAATGCACACAGCCATCTCTCTCTGCAGTTTTCCTATAACTGGAGTGTCCATATAGCTGTATGTGGAATATCTGATGTGCTAATATTGTTTGAACCTTGCCTGGAAGGAATTAGCTGAATGTGTTACTCATCTTAGGTTGTTTTCTTAGGTTGGTTTTAGGCAGCCATCCTCTCATCCTTCTGCTCTGCTCCACTGTATTCTGTCAGAATCAGAATCAGAAATACTTCATTGATCCCTGAGAGGATATTGAGCTTTCTAGGTCACCAGCTAACCAATTTAAGCAATTTAAGCTCACCAGCTAAGCCTCACCTGCCTCCTTCACCCACTTCATCCTCTCTGCTGCACTTGTCACTTGTTAATGCTATCAACTTCAGTACTAAATCACTGTCAATACTTCTATCTACAACAGTTGGCGCACATAGGGATGATGTAGGAGCCAAAGTACTGGAATTAATACAGTTCTCATGTTGGTGTTGAATGATTGCTCCTTTACACAATGATACATCTGATTGTGGTTACTGTTGTGCTCTGTGTTACAGTGGTACATGGTCAGAATGGCTGGGGAGTGACTTACACCTCTACCGAGATCTGTGTCTTAGAAGGATCAACAGTGGACATACACTGCACCTACACATACCCATCAAAAATAAGTAAAACTGTTACTAGAGTTGAAGAAACATTGTGGTTTACTAGAGCCAGTAACTATCAAAATGTAGATCTGAGAAAATCCTCAGTGTTCGATGGTCGTCTGCAGTTTTCCCAAAATAAAAACAACTGCACTCTGAGAATCACAGACCTGAGACAGAGACACTCAGGTGTGTACTATTTCAAGTTTATAACAAACCAACCCAGAGGGAGATATACTGGTGCACCTGGAGTCACTCTGTCTGTTAAAGGTAACATTTTTTTACAGTATTTATTTTGTTCCATTTTTTTCACAAAATTGTTTGCTCACATAACAATGGGTCATTTACTGGTCATATATAATAGAGGCACAGTATTTAGCTGTATATAGATAACAAAAAAAAAAATTCTGTTCCATTTTGGCAAATCCAGTTTTAAGTGATGAACACATACTCTACCAGGTCAAAGCTTCAGTGTTACGTCACATGTGGTCTGTCTGATCGTCCTTCCTAATTCTGGTATAAGAATAGACAGAAGATTAAATGATAAACATATAATACAGACAACCATTCTGCACCTACAAACATTAACAATATATCACATCTGAATTCTGGTTCAGTCCTGAACATAGTCATCAGTGGCAGAGTCCCTCACAGCCTGAGGACCTTCTTAAAGACTCCCAGTATACAGGTCGTGTTCATGTCATTAAAACAGAGAGAGGACGCTCCACTCTGAGAATCACTGATCTGAGAGACAGTGATTCAGCCCAGTATCAAATTCAAAACACCAGGGTTTGAATGGGGCAGTAGTTTACCTGGTACAACTCTGACTGTCACAGGTGCTGATCAACACAAACTGTTAATTATACAAGCCACACAATTTATGTGCATAGTTTTAAGTACACGCCCATACAGAACCAATAAAAACTGAAATAATTACACAGTATGCTGCTGAATAACACTATGAATTATGTTTTCAATTTGTAAAGATTGCGTGAACTTTATCTGGTATTTTGTCTTTGTGTGTATCTGTGATCTAAGAATTCAATTTGTAGCAAATATCTATTATTTCTTTAAATACCCAGATCTGCAGGTGATAGTGGGGAAATCATATTCTACCAGTGCACAGCTGAAGTGTTTCAGCAGCTGTCGTCTAACAATTCCTTCCTCCTACATCTGGTACAAAAATGGACAGAAGGTTCAACAACAAACATCTTCATATTATTATACAGACAACCTTTCTCCTGCAGACAGCTACTCCTGTGCTCTTAAAGGACATGAGGATTTCCCTTCACCTTCAGTGTGTGAGTTTACTTCACAGTCTTCTAACATAACACCATCTGGTGTAAACTGTTACGTACCGTGTTGTACTGTAACTGCAGTAGGAGCTGATGACTCAAACATTCCTGACCAAGTTCATATCATCGATGTACAGTGAGAAATTTCAACATGTTCATTTTGAAAGATTAAAACCTAAAAGTCGGTAAAAAAAATGTTCAATCTTAATCTTAAACATTTCAAAAAATTAACATGGTATAACTTAGTTTAATAACTTTAGTCTGTGTTCAAATCTGTGGAATCGGAATAGCCTTATTTAGACTTGGTGACTAATTTAAACCAGTAATTACTCAGTGTAGAAAGTGTGATTTGTGAATGAAGATGCAATGACATTAAATCTTCATTAGTATTATTATACATTTTTCTTTTACACACACTTCAGGTATCAGTGGTCAAACCTGCAACAGAGTGATTTACACTGACAGAAGCATCTGTGCCTTCAGAGGATCATCAGTGAACATTTCTTGCACCTACAACAGTTATAACACTCCTGTCTCTAAATTCTGGTTCAGTTCTGAACGTAGTCATCAGTGGCAGAGTCCCTCACAGCCTGAGGACCTTCTTAAAGACTCGCAGTATACAGGTCGTGTTCAGATTAAAACAGAGAGAGGACACTCCACTCTGACAATTACTGACCTGAGAGACAGTGATTCAGCCCAGTATCACTTCAAATTCAAAACACGATGGTTTGAATGGGGCAGTAGTTTACCTGGTACAACTCTGACTGTTACAGGTACTGATCAACACAAACTGACAAACAATTTAGATTCAGTTTACCGAGATCAAGCAACACTTAAATCGTCAGTCAATTTAGTGCAAGCACTGCCTTAAACATCCAACTTAGTGAAAGGAATAAAACTGAAATTCATACGCCTAGCTAGCTATGTAGCTATCCTACTGATGGTAACCAAGACCAAATCACTGCAGTTGATGTGTACATAAAGCCTCTTTTATACATTTATACCAAGCTGTGAATTCAGCCTGTCGTCATGGGACATGCTGCAATAGAAAGTTCAGCTGCAGCTCGTCCTGAAGGGAATTTTCACACTGTTTCAAATCATGTGAAAGAAATCTGTACTCGATTGCTCTTACTCAGTGACCCGGATGTGCGTCTTGGTAAACTCAATCTGAATTATAACATTTTAATTTGAAATGCGAGAACTGAATTTGCAAGTTTGTAGAATCTTCAGTGAGGATCAAATACAGTTTCAGAGCAAATTCATTCAATTTCATATTTTTACATTCAGATTCAAATGAATTCGGATTCATTTGTAGAACTAATAAATTCTGTTCTGGCTAATTCCAAAATAATCCATTCAGATTCAGTTTACCAATGAAGTTTTCAAATCTAGTAGTTCAAATTCAGTTCTACATTTCAAATTCAATTCTAAATTATTCAAATTAATTCTCTGCTGACACAGATTTCTGCCCATAGCTTTTTTATACATTGTTTATTCTTCTTTTTCACATTTCCAGTTCTCCAGGTGCAGGTGATCAGACGAAGAGTCCAGGAGTCTTATACTATAGCAGAGCTCAAGTGTCACAGCAGCTGCAGTTCAGACGGTCGTCTTTCTTATGTCTGGTTCAAGAATGGAAGAAAAGTCATAAAGGAGAACAAATCTTATATAGATAACTTTTATCCTGGAGACATCATCTGTTGTGCTTTAGAAGGACATGAGAATTACTGCTCTCCTTCAGTGTGTGAGTTTGTTTCACTAGAAGTAACAAAAATGTCCGAAAAGGAATCACTCTGCACTACTCACCTTCATTTTCCTGCCTTCCAACCTTATTTTCTCTAGATGCTCTAAAGGTGCCGTCAGTGTCAATAAATCCACAAAGTGAAATCATGGAGGGTAGTTCAGTGACTCTGAACTGTAGCAGTGATGCTGACCCAGCTGCTAATTATACCTGGTACAAGAACAACCAAACGCTGCTCAACAAAGATCCACAGCTTGTCTTCAGATCCATCCAGTCCTCTGACTCTGGAGAATATCACTGTTCAGTGGAGAATGAGCTGGGGAGGAGGACATCTACATTCATCTTTATCAATGTGAAATGTGAGTGGAACTGAAAACAACACACACCAGTAGTTGTCTATCGGGCAGTTTCATTAACTATTGAAAGGTGTAGCTGATTTTATATTTCATATAAATATAAAATTATCTTCTCACCAGAATGAAGACTCACCAAAAGCTTCAGGACAGATCTTCACCATCACTGACTTCAGATCTATACATGGTGGAAATTATTACTGTAAAGCCCAGAACACAATAGGGCGTTACAACTCAACCTTATCTCTGATTGGTGCTGCAGGTGAGTTTCCTTTTCACTCATACTGATATTGTGGCAGTTGTAATATATTTGTTTGTTGTTGACCTCAACACAGCGTAAATTATTACTGTAAAGCTTGGAACTGTAGAGGACGTCACAAAAACACTTTAAATGTGACTGTTCATGCAGACAAGCTTCCAGTCATACACATTGTATTTCAGGTTCTCTGGTCAGATAAAAATTAAAATGTCCCCACAACAGTAATTGAAGTGTAGCTGGTTAGCAAGTAAGAATTGCTGCAAAAGAGTATTTGCCCCCTTACTGATTTTTTTTTTTTTTCTGACTTGTCGCATGTTAAAAAAAAAAGTATTTTCTGGTGTTATCTTTGTGAAATATTAAATTAGTTTGATGATCTGAATCATTTAAATGTGACAAATATGCAAAAAAATTCAGGAAGGGGGGCAAATACTTTTTTACAGCACTGTATGTTCTCTGATAGCAAAAATGAGGTAATGGATTGGTAATGGAGTGGTGATGGAACATGCCTGAAATGCTAATGTAAATTGCATTGCCAACATTAGTTCACCTAAATGAAAAGCCTTGTGATTTTATCTAATTTTGTTCCGCTGTGCTTGAGAGAGAGGTGCAAACCATTTTTGCATTGTCTATTCATAGCATTTTTGTTAACCAAAAATGGCTTTAACAGAATTTCTACAAATTTAGCACATCTATTACCACAGATTGAACTGATTACATTTTGCCAGTCAAAAGTCACTCTGACTTCACAACTGTCCAGTTTGTGTCATGATGGAGGCATTAAACTACGAGGCATTAATTCTAGTTTTTATAGTAAACCAATTCCATAAAAAGACTAAAACTGACTAGAAGTTGTTTCTACTCATTTTTATGAGAAAGAAACATGCTCAGCTGAATAACAACAGAGCCAGCATTTATTTATTATCGTTCTTGCTGTTCCTCACTTCAGTTCCTGTTGTGATGGGATCTCAGTGATTATCCAGTCCTCTTGCCGAGTGACACGTTTCTCTGCTTGTCAACCAACCAACCAATCAATAAATTAATCTTGATTAAACTCAAATGTCCTATCTGGAGCTAATATTACTGGACTTTCTTTTGATGTCACCATGGTGACATAGCTTTGGTAAAACTGTGCACTCTGTGTTGGACTCTTAAAGAGCATCCTCAAGCCTTAGATAACCATGCACTAGACATGAAAAGGTCTGGTTATAATCAGGATTAATATTGTCTCAGAAATTGTTAAATTATAAATTATAATTTACAAGCTGTTGCAAATTGTTATACTTTACCTGTACTTTTTATACTCTGAGGCTAATGGATCTAAACATTCTATGACATTTTTTTCCAGAAACTAAACTCAGAGCCACTGGAATAACCATTGCTGTCGTCCTGGCTGTCATTGTCCTCTCTGTCTTTATACTGATTAGGTAAACAGATTGCTTCAAATAAATCATGGTTTGTTAAGAAGAAATTATAGTGTGTTACAACAATAAAACAATACACCAATAAAAACAACAGTAAAAAACAGCATTATGTGGCTGGAGTGCTTTTGTATTCACAACCATGGTAATTAATGAACTGATCAAAGTTCTAACAGCAAGTCTGTGTGATCACATATTATTACATTCCCAGATATCAGCTATTAATTTTGAGAGTACAGTGTTACCAGAACTATTTTTTTTCTGTTTTTGTAGCTTTCACCCAGGTACAACTAAACTAAACTAAACTAAACTTTTTTTTTTGCCATTTGTAAGAATTTTGATTGTTTTTCAATTACCTATTCTAACCAGCACAAGGAGGGTTTCAAAGCAATTATCTCAGCCTGCAGAGAGAGATAACAACAGGGAAGAGGTGAGTAAATAGAATAAAGTCTCATTCTGTTTCCACTATCTGAATGCTAAAATAAAGTGCTTTGTATGAAGGAGATCAAGAGATAAGAATGTAACTACAGTTCTATGAATTATGGACGACTGCCAGAGATTCTATATCATTTCTGCATATCCAACACACACGTGTGGTCAAGATCCAGTATCAAAGCCTTTTGTGACCCGAGTGGCATAAATCCACCTGATAAATGAGCCTGACACAATGTAGTCAAGACAAGATTCAGAGTTACAAGGAACTTTAGCAGCTATCCAGAACTGCCAAAAAGCGTATGGCTATATATTTCAGATATATTTCAGGTCTCACTAGTTTCATGGAGACAATAAGCTAATAAAATAAAATTCTCCCCCCGCCGTACAGACTTGCTAAGTTGTCCCAGGTGTCATGTCACAGGGCCTGTCTGTGTCCCTGAAAACATAATGAGCACAAACACAGCGGCCATGGTGTGATGGTCTCCACAGCAATGTGAAAGACATAAACACATTAATTGCAGTTGTTGCCACCAAGGGTGGACAGCTCTTCTCCCTTAATAAATTAAAACATCATTTCCAAACTGTATTTTGTATTTACTTTGGTTATCTTTGTGTAATACTATTATCTATGTGATAAATATGCAAAATAAATAAAATAATCAAGAAGGTGGCAAATATTTTTTGAGTGAGTTAGCTCCACACCACAGAGCCATGAACACCCTGACCAGGATTGAGCAAAAAATACTCTAATACCACCCCGTAAACGTCATCACTTCTAGGTGAAAACACCAAATTTAAAAAAAAATGTCAAACACCAGCTATGCAGCCTCTGGAGGCACATGTTGGTCTCACTAAAGGGTCATGTGGATACGAGCATAGGCAGCTAACTGTGCAAATAAGCGAGAAGACAACTACTGGGTGTCAGGCTCGTTTATCGCTTGTGACACATGTCACATGTGACTTGGGATGGCAAAAGTGACAAAAGGTTGATATGGTTGATATAAGGTTGATATAAGGTCTCAATCTACTGGGTGTCCTAATACACCCAAAAGCATGTGAGCTGTGATGTTGGCCCTTTCTGGTAATTTGTCCTGTTAATATAGGTCATGAATGAAATTACCGACCTTATTCAAACTGATAATTTAGAGAATTTACATGTCCATTAAGTTTTGACAAAAACAATTTCATTGATGGCTAAAAACATTTTTCTCGTCTTTCTAGCGTATGCCCACTCACAAAATGCAGAACGAACAGGATGATGTTCTATACACCACTGTCCAGTTCTCCAAGGACCAGGTGGAGCCTCATTACCACAACTTCAGACCGGGTCAGCGCCACAGACAGGAGAAGGAACAGGAGCAGGATCTTGAGTACGCTACAGTCAAATTTACTGCTTGCAGAACTGCCTCAAGGTCAGCAGCTCTTCATAAATGAACATTATCCTGTATATACAATGGAATTTATGATCTTTTTTGAATATTTGTCCTATATTAGCTTAACAGAAAAACAATATATTAACATGCTCTATTATTACTTACTTACAGCAAGCTGAGGAGGACACAGCTGCTTTGTACAGCACAGTCGTCAAAACCTGCTGAACACACAAGGAATCTCCAGTCTGTTATAGTATTTGGCATTTTGTTTATTTCAGCAGGTAACTGCTGATCAAAGACATTTTTTCCTATCAGGGCAGTCTAACACAAACTTAAAGAATGATTTATTTAAAGAGCATATTTAATACACTTCAAGGCTTAGAAAGAAACATTTGACTTTTCACTTACTGTTTAACACCCAGGAGACAGATAACCATCAATAATGGAATATTCTGCGAATTAAAATTGTCCCTAAATGTCATTTAAGTATGTTTATATTTTTAATACAAAAAATCCAAATGTGCTTACTGCATGCAAAGCAAACACTCAAATTGAACTGTTAATTCAATAACAAATTCATAATCCATTGGCCTTTAAATTTTATAAATACTTGTGAACATGTGGGTCTTTGTAGAATTATTAAAGTGATGCATTTATTATCACACTGTATTTATTTAGGGCAGTTAAACTTAAGCTAGACAACATGTATTAAGGTAGTGACTATTGTTTGTGTAATGAACCACTTCACTGTATAAAAGCTGTAATATCATTCCTTCCTGCCAGTGATATATTAAGCACTTCCTCATTCTTGTTAAAGTAGAGACAAACCCCAATCACCTGCTTCTATAACAAGTTCAACTTTGAGTTCTTTTTCCACCCTATTGAACAAACTGGGTTAAAATGAGCATGGATTCATTGCAGTTATTTGAACTGGCAACAACACAGTGCAGGAGAATGTTGTGCAGTCGCTGCGCAGAGACATCTACAGTCTGCAGGCGTTGACAGACAGTTCATCTGCAGCATCATCAAGGCTCTTGCATTTAGCTTGCAGGGTGGGATCACTGGAGCACTCTGCAGACGAAGGCCAGCGTTCCACCCAGGTGTCCTTCCCTAACATGTAGATGAATCTGACACACAGAGAGTAAAAAGAGGATTTTTCTTAAATTTAGACCACGTACATTTACATATGTGCACATTATCTAAAGATGGTGATAGTTTTCCCTCTCCCTTTCCTTTCTGGCATGTTCCTCTTAAACACAGTGGGGCTGCTGCTCACTGATTTAGCATGTGGTTAGCTCACAGCGGTTGTAAAATTCAAAATGCAGCTGTGTCATAATGACCAAACACTCAACTGAGCTGCAGCTGTCTGAGCTGCCCACGTGTCATGATTAGCTTCATCCTGTAGCATCTGTCAGCTTGATGCAGCACTGATACATTTAATCCCAACAGTAGTTTGTTTGGGTTTTTTTAGCCTTTTTGATGGCCTCCTTCACTAGTAATAAGACACGAATGCCATATTTTTGTGAAATCTCTTAAAATTAAGCTGAAAGTCTCAACTTTGATCGTTCCCTGGGCTAACAAGCCCTGTTTCTTATTTGACTTCCCCATTTGTTCTTCTACCTCTCTGAGTACTACGTTCAGTGGGTGTGATTGTGCAAATCAGCTGCAACCAGTGACTGCCTGCGACTGGTGCTCACACTCCAAGACAACCCTTTGTGCTCCCCATGTGGGCGCACCATTAGAACCAACCAGGACGTCAGCCCATCTGGTACACCAGCACAAAAGGGGACCGCCACCAGAACCATGGGCCGCTGTGATATGTGATGTTGGAACAGCATGTCTTGTTACATGATTGTGTGTCTAGTCTGGTAAAGGTATGTTGTTTTTTTTATGGCCACATGCGTCACTTATGGACTCTTGCTTTTCTTGTAATATGAGCATTATGTGGTTACTTTATGTATGTTAGATGGTTGACTTACATGGTTATCATGTGCTAAGGCCTTGGCCAGGAGTTTTACCATTACAATGTGCTAAGGCATCAGCCATACCTTTTGTTGGTCTTGCCCTCGCCATCTGCTCAGGTCCTAGCCAAGCCCAGTTCAAGTCCCAGTTCTACCCTTTGTTAGTGTTTTTGTCTCTTGTTGGTTCTCTACATTTTGTCCTAGCGAGTCTTGTTATTTGATTTACAATTTGTATCCCACTATTATTTATTGTTTAGCAAAAAATCTAATTTATTGCATAGTCAATCTTGATACTTCCCTTCACCCCTAGACAAAAGGGAATTGTAACACACATGTATAAAGACAAGTAAAATATTAAATAAATAAAAAGAAAACAATTTTGTTGAAATACTGGACCTGGATATACATTTAGTCATTTGTCATACACTTTTTTCCAAAGTGACTTACAGGTGAGGTACAAAGCAAGCAAAAATCTAAGGGAGAAAAACTGTAAAGCGAAGTACTATCAGAAAAGTGTGTCCATTTGGTTTTGTGATGGGACCACCAGGCAGTGTTCATTGGCAGAGCGCAGTGGGCTAGAGGGGTGGATCTAACTGTATGTTTATTACTAGAGTTTTAGTTGGTGTTGCTCACTGTCCTTACCTATTTGTCTCGCTGTCAATGGTCCACTGGTCCTCTTTAGGGCCGATGATGAGATACTGGGAGCCCTGCTTTAGGTTAAGTCCATCTCTGCATCCTCCACTAGACATGAAAATCCTCTTCTGGCCCACTTCAACTCCACCCTCCACACCTGAGAATTAGGATGGATATAACAAATAATTTTAAAACATACTGTATTGTTGAAATACTTTCTTTTTTTGTTTAACCCTTAATTAATCACACCAGTTGTCATATTTTGTGTATTTGTTTTCAAAGTGATAGC
>OMLM01020759.1:16180-45848 GCA_900302695.1 Helostoma temminkii | reverse complement strand
GTTAAGCATCATTCATTACCAATTTTGAATTTATTTGATTTTTAATATCAAGTATTTTGATTTTTTTTATATTGAATTTTACACATTTTGTAAGGAATTAATAGTAAATGGGACCAGACGTGTTGTGTCTCAGCTGTTCTAGTCCATTTCATGTTTCTGACGTACATCCTCGCTCGGTGGAGGTGTCACAGAGAAGCCTTCTTCACAGACTGCACCCACCAACTGTGGTGCTACCTAAGCTTAGCTGTTATCATTACTACAATCTCCTCATTAAAACAAATGCCACAAATTACACCGATCCTCTAGAAACATTAGTCATTTCCATAAACTCTGAATTAGTGGTCGCTTTATTGTAATGTAACAGAAAAAAGCTATGTTGGTGAGAATTAGAAGGTGCTCACTAATCACAGGGTGGAGCAAGTGAAGTGAGCTAGAACAATAACACAATAACAAGACAATAACAAATCTTTAATGACGAACATTCATATTTACAGCTCAAGCACCAGACACACTCTGCTGACCTGCGTGGAGCCAAAGCCGCCTCCTCTTTTTCTTTGGTTGTTGAGCCATTCAAAAGGTGCTGCAGCTTCCTCCAAGTGTCCCAACTTCACCAGAGCAAGCAGGGCGTAGCCCGTCGCCTCCAAGGTGAACAAGGGGTTGTGCCTGTCGGGCCAGTGGCTGCCATCTGCAGGAGAGAGATGGACAGTGTGACCTCTGGTGTAAGAAAATGAAAAGATCAACACTGGTAAGAATCTTTGTACAGTACGTATGATACAATGCACCTGAAGCTGCGGCTCTGAGTAAAGACTGTGTTGGGTTAAAGGGCTGGTCCTTCCCCAGCAGAGCCAGTGCGTATGAGGTGATGGCCACTGTGTACGGTCTCCTCCCTGGCTTCTCCAGCGCTGACCTCAGATATTCTGCAGTCTTAGCGATAGCCGACTACAATGGACAGTTTTATTATAACTAATGATCATACTGGTCATAAACATTTTCATTTTATAGGGATTTCTATCTTTTATATAAATGACCTCTATCTCTGCATTTGCATCTTGACAGCGGATCCCAGCCTGCTTGGCCTCAGCAAGCGCAACAAGGACAAATGCTGTGAGGGTTGTCTCTGGGTCGTCACCACGGAGACCACCCTGAAGACATGCAGGAAAAAAAAGGGGTTTGTTAAAGTTTATTTCAGAGGATGTTTACGTTATTCTGATATTCAGTAGATTAAGTTAACAAGACAAAAAGGGTCAGTGTGTCTTACAGTCATGGTGGTGGAGTAAACTGGGTTGTCTTCAACAAAATGTCCACGAGGAAGTTTGTGTTTGTTCTTCACTAAGTAGAGCAGAGGTTCACACACTTTCTGCTCGTCTATCCCAATGATGGAATGAGCCATGGAGAAAACCTTCACCACGTACGCTGTGATCCTGACATTCAGAGTCACAGTCGACATTTAGACACTTTAAAACAAATAAAACAGATGTTACTGCATTCTGACAAAAAGTACTCTTTTATTGGCTCAACAGTTCGAGGCAGATGGCCACCCAGCCTACGCCTGGTTCTGCTCATGGTTTCTTCCTTTAAAGGGAGTTTTTCTTCTCTCTGATTTGTTAGGCTTTCTACATATTTATATATTGTTGTATTGTTATAATCTGTAAGGTCTTAAACATTGAATTGTAAAGTGCCATGAGATGACTTCTTTTGTGATTTGTCACTATAAATGAACAGAATTAAATTATCTTCTCTACAGCATCTTAGAAAATGTGGCTCAATAAAATTTTTTTGGATCTAAAGTTACATCTTAATTCCTCCTGCATATCTGATCTTATAAAGGAGTTCTCAAACTGACTGATTAATCTGTCTACCAAAGTTTATTTTATGACCAAGTATATTTGTGGCATGTCAGCAAAACATGTGAAAAATGTGAATTTGGAGCGTACCATGTACTTGCACCTTCACGCTGGTAGGGGGGGTAAGAGCCATCATTCCTTCTGTATGCCAACTGGTTGTCATAGCCTGAAACACAGAGCGGACACAACACAGAGAGGAATTTAGAAATCAAGTGTCAAGGATTGAGACATTTTCGCTGATAAAAAGCACCTAGCACAAAGGCTACAGTTCATCCGTCATCCATCCATCAATATATGGAACTAGTCATTTAAGTATTAATCTTCTATTTGCCCAGATATCCATCTGTGTTTTTATCTAACCCAACTAATAAAGAATATATTGATGCAACCAGCCAACCAACTAATCATTTTTCCATCCATCCTCATGTCTTTACGCAAAGTTCTTTAATCCATTCATTAACTCATCAACTTCACATACAGCAATTTGTTATTTAATTGTCTTGTTTCAGCTCATCTGTTTTTTATTTTGTTTTGGAAACTCAGTTTTACTTGTAGTTAATCTTCTCCCTCACCTCTCCTAATGTATCCGATGGCCTCTGCCTTGCGTGCCACCCCCACACTCTCCCAGTCGTTGGTTCGTTCCAGGTAGAGGGTGGCAATGAGCGGCAGAGTGATGCTGGCCAAGTTCTGCTCCACACAGCCGCCGGGCATCCGGATCAGAGATGCCAGAGAGTCTTCACTGATGGCGTTATCAATGCTGTCTGCCAACACATTGCCTGGAGAGTAGAGTGGAGTCAAGACAAATCAGGAATCAGATCAGTCATTATTTTTAATGCTTATCATTGTTCTGGTGACTGACCTCTGACATTGATAAACGTGTCCGGCACAGAGTTTGGCACAACTGATTCCAGTTCAACTCTGCCAACACGAACCACCTGTGTTCCTGTAGCGAACGGAAACAGACTTATGACATTATAAAAACAAAAGCACACTAATGTGTTCAAACTGAAATGAGCTTTCAGTTGTTTTATGTGGTAATCACTTAGCTTGTTGTGTGTGTAAACATACTGAGTTGTAAACCAATCTGGGAAAAGCATAGACCAAATAAAGGTATGTATTGTTTGTTGGTCAGAAAACAACAAAACACAAAAAAAAGCCTGATGGAGACAGAATAAATTAGCAAAGTGTTGTAGTTTTATAAAAGAAACATCTGCTCTATTTAAGCTGCACCATGGACCAGTTGGCAGATACTAGAACTTCAGTCTTGTACTTCAGGTCAGAAGTGGTTTTTTGAGCTTCAGAAGTATGAGAAGAACTTTAACTGCTTAGTACTTTGACTTATTAAGTGTGGTGCACCCTAAGGTGTCCAGCCTATATGGACTCTCAGTGACACTAAATACAAGTTAATCCATCATTGGCGTAGGTTCTGATTTATCGCTTAAATTAAGAGAAATACACTGAATCAACTCACACCCTTAGTGGAGATTATGAGAGTGGGACACAAAATCCCCAAAGACTGCACATTAATCTGACGGAAGATAACAGGAAATGAAGCTTGACTACAGTGATCTTACCTCCTTGAGCTGACGGGTTCAACACCACACTCCGAACTTCAGTCTTCTGCACTCCATCCAGCTGTTTAGAGTCAAGAAAAACATGTTCTATGTTCAGTCTACTGAAGTTATAGATAGCAGAATATCACTAAACACTATGCAATCTAATTGTTAACCAGCTAATGTCACAGGTTAAAATTCCACAACAAAAATATCAGAGTGCTGTATGATGTGATGGTAGAATACACCCTGTAAGTTACTTTATCAACCTCTCTTCTTACTACTTTACAACTCAATGAAACGATAGCCTCAATGAATGTGAAATTATCTTTAGACAACACAGAAATACAATTATTAGTTTGAGAAGTTTTAGCATTATCTGTCACTACTATCTGTCAGTTTTTGAACATTATGTGTCTTTTGCTTTTGCCAAAAGAAATGTGTGTCGAGGAAGATTCACTATCTTGTGAGGCCCACGTCAAAGTGCTTAAAGTGAGTAATTGACATCTAAATGTTTCTAGCTTTATGCTAGACGCCCCTATATGTGCTGTATGGGTCGCTACTTTTATTTAGTGATGCTTTCTTCATATTACATTTCTACATATACTGAATTTATATCCTGTGAGTTAAAATTAGATTTTATCAGTGTTCTGCTTAGAATTTTGTTCTGTTTGTGCTTGCTTGCATGTTTTAAAGCTGGTTAATGAATGGCTCACAAGGCCTCAAATGAACTCTGCAAGAGATATGAATTAGCATTGTGTAAATGTACTTTTTACTCACCTAATACTAAGGTATGAAATGAAATTTCTTTGCAACCCAATTTTAAAGTACTGTGTTTTCCATATGTGCAGAAAACAAAATGTTGTTTGAAATTAAGAGGAATTGGTTTACTTCTAAAATGTATTGTGTTAAACAATGTAATTGGTAACCGTTGGGTCTTTTAATGCATTTTGGTCAATAATTGTACATGTTTTGTCTCTTAATTTAAGGGTATGCTTGTGTACCTTTTTAGGTACATTCCTGTACTGTTCTTAGTGTGTAGCAGCTAACTCTTCTCTTCATCCTGTCCTAATTAGTTGAAGTCAGTGATGAAGTGTCATCTTCATCACTGACAGTGACTCACCACCACCCGGAGCATTTTCTGGATGCGGTCTCCTGTCGCATCTCTGTCTGATACCATCACCTCTATTGGATGTTTCCCTACTACCAGTGGTACGATGGTGTAAGGTACCGCTATAGAGGAGCCGGCCGGCAGCTTCACTTCCTGTGTATGTCTGTCCTTAAATGCGATGCTACACATGCTTTCTGTCTTCATCAGCACCACCCTCACCTGATTGGAAATCAGTAACAACACAATCAGTGCTCAAGATGAATTTCCTCCGTATTATTTTATAGCATCAATGTTGAGTAGAAAGAAATTTAAGTCAGCCTTTTATGTTTGGGCCATGCTAACAGCACACTGAACTGTTTCTGTAACAGTGTTTTAGTTGTATCTATCAGACTACTCCATTCATTTTACAATACAGTAAAAAAGCATTTGCCACCTTCTTGATTTATTTTTTATCACATTTAAAGGATTAAGATTATCAAACAAATTTTGGTATTTCACAAAGATAATTCCTTTCAGAATTGTTTCAATTCAGCCACAGTGCAGGGTTTCTGAGCACGAATGGCACGGCCTGTTTAAGGTCATGCCACATCATCTCAATCAGATTTAAGACTGGGCTTTGACTAGGCCACTCCAAAACCTTAATTTAGTTTTTTGTGCCAATGGACTTGCAGCTGTCTTTCAGGTCATTGTCCTTCTGCATAACCCAAGTGCTCGAGGTCACAGGCTGATGGCAATTCATCCGGGTCCTGAAGCTGCAAAGAAGCCCCAGTCCATCACACTACCACCACCATGTTTATAATAATATACAGCACTGTATATACTAAATTTCCTAAATAGGAAGTGGCTGTGTTGTGTAGTTGTGAGGTGATGCTCTTACGTGCAGGTCTTCATCACCGTAGTTATGGATCACAGCTTTAATCTCAATCTGTTCGTTCCTCGCCACTGAATACGGCAGCTTCAGGTCCACAAAGAAACGCTTCCATGCTCTGAAGTTGTACGGCTCAGCAACACAGAACCCTAGACGTGTTCAAAAGATACATGCTCGCATGTGTTCGTCTATTTTCCTTTGTATTCAGACATTAAGCAAAATGACTAATCCACTGAGTTTACTCATCTCCTATAGAGTTGAGCAAGTGAGAAATGGAACAAAGCTCAGAATACATCCCAGTGCATAGAAATAGTTGGCATATGGTTACATATACTCTGCAGGATTACAGTGAAGAAATTATATATTTATGTGTGTACTGTGACATTTCTAAGTAATTTGGTACATAAAGTAAAACAAATTCAAGATTTTCTACACCCCCCTTAGTTCTGACACCTTGTAACATTCAGTGCTTTTGCAAATCTGTTTGCTGACAACTGCCTCATCAAAAAACCAAAAACACAGTGTGATTAGGCACCTTGAGTCCCACTTCACCCACTACCTCCTCCTCCTACCTGTATGAGGTGATGCACTGATGGCCAGAACTCCCCACTCTGTGATACTGTCAGGTAAGGCGTTTTCCACGATCGCAGATGACAACCTGTTGATGAAATCACATCTCAGTTACCATGAAACCTGTTTGAATGACAGCATGACAGAATAACAACACACATAATGTAGTGAAAATGTACACACACAGATGCAGATGACAGCTCAATAGTGTGTTTAGTTCATCTAGATAAACAGAACTGTTATCACTGACCAAACACAACATGATGCAACTGCATGTTGTTTTCTGACATTTTGAAATAGTCTGTCAGACTCTGAACCAAAACCAAATAGTATTTGGATTTTCAAATGTATCATAACAAGAAAGGATGACACAGTATCTGTAAATGTCAGGTACTGCGTAGAAAACTTGTGTTCTAGCAACAACTTGAGGTCATAACTTCAGTATAAAAATGACGGATATTCAATGTTGGTTTGTTACACAAATAAAATAAAAATAACGATCAATTACACGTAGAAAAATAAATGGTTTTACTATAAATCAAGTCTTAAGAGTGACTCTTCCTCTGATGTAACCTCTGCTCTAACCTTTCACTCACCCATTGCTATCTGTCTTGCTGGGCAGGTTGACATCCATCCACAGCCAAGACTCGTAGAACTTGGAACGCAGATACACCTGAGTCTCATCCAGGTACTCCCACTCTTCATCATCATCATCCTCCTCTTCCTCCTCCATTGGCCCTCTTCCAAGCACCTCTACTTCTTTCACTACTCCAACTAGTCCAGGTTGTCCTTGCATTAACATGCCTCTTTCGCCAATGGAAAACGATTCTAATACAGGTAGTCCAGGTGGTCCAGGTGGTCCAGGTAACTCTTGCCTAAAGCCATAATCTATGTGAACACATGTATGTATGGTTTATTTATGGTATTTATGGTTAGCAGGTCTTTATTTCATTACATACTGTATCTCTGACATATCCATTTAGAAGCTGTTAATATTGTACATTAGTGTCTCTAATAAGAAACCACTGTGTTTGTCAAATATGATATTACATTAAGCATTTGCAACCATGTTTGCAAACTTAAAGCCTTTTACCCTGTCTTTCCTGGTGCATTACTATGTTCCGTGGAATGAAAAATAATTGGTGTGCATGTCAGTCTAGGGATGCTACTATCAAGTGTCCAGTCCACCATGTTTTCAGCACCAGCGCATTTGTAGCTTTGAGTGAAATGGCTTGACAACTATTCTCAATGAACTGTCATTACCTTTGGTGCAGATGAGCATGTCCCACCAGATGAATTGATTAGACTATAAACATTAAACAGCAACCTGCTAAAACGCTTCAAGACTAAAAACTAAAAAAAACTATAACAGGACAGAAAGGAAGGGAATTACCGAAACTTCCACTGAGGTGAGGTCTGCCAAACCTTTGATGTTGCTTATACTGACGCTGGTATGAAAAACTGTGCAAGCGAAGAAGGCTGGTGGTAGTGGGAGGCATTGTGGTGGTTGGTGGCGGGGTAGTGGGTTCCGCAGTGTCAAACACTTGGTCCCTGTAACTGGAGCAGCAGTAGCGGAAGGCCCTCATGCACTCCCAACCCTCAGTGATGTACAGGGAGCGCCGCGTACAGGAGTAGGGCATGGGGATGTCCCTAAGGCCGTCATTACAGCAGCGATGCAACAGCTTGTCCTTGTAGTGACTCTCTGGAGGCAGAGAGTGGAGAGATGGTGAGACAGTGCAATTAGTTATATCAATAATAGTAATAAAATAATAAACTGATTTCAATAACAACTATTGAAGTTGGAGTATAGGAAAAAAGTCTCACATACCCAGAAGGGCTTTACGCCGCAACAGTACGGTAGAGCGCCTCTTTCTGGCTCTGCCTGAACACTGTAGGTCTGAGGAGAGGGCAGAAAAATATATCCAGGCGTTAACAGTTCATAACTGTATTTCCATAAGTAAATATTTAAGATGCAAAATAATAGCATTATAGACTTGTTTAATGCTGTTGAAGCTGTGTGCAGCTTTGCGTGTGCAAATCTGTTTTTTTTTTCTATTTATTTAAATCAGTTTGAAAAAATGTGTCATCTCAACACCAGAAATTAAAAAATACAAATAAATATACATTATGCAGTATCAGACACGAACCAACATGTAAAATGCATATGTAAAGTGTTGCTTTACCTTCAGCGAACACACAATACAAACATGTCCTCCACTGCTTTAACAACATACAGTATGTCAACTCTTTTGTGCAGCAGCCACTTTGCCTTAACAGCAGTGAGACAGAAACTGAAATACACTGTACGCTCAGTATAGTTAGCAGTTAATCCATAAAAAACTGCTGGAGGTCCTACTATTTTATTAAGTTCACTACTTCAATATTTTGAAGGGACACGTTTCCTTTTTCACTTCTCATCTATCTAATAATGAATTGATTTGCTCTTTAAATCACAGCAAACATAGTAAAAAAAAATGTTGGGGTCCGTTCAGTAGCTTGACTCAAGCTAGAAGACATAGGCATCAATGAATCACCATGTTCTTCTACAGTTTTAAAAGCATGTTGTTGTCTACAGTATTATAGTATCTGAAGTACTGCTAACATAAAGAGGCAGGTACCTTCTCTTAAAGGGGTTTTCAAACCAGTGCTGGAGGAAAACAGCAACCCTGCATCTGTGAACACCCCCTTGGCGTCTCTGCCTCCTCCTCGAGTGCAGCCTATGTCTCCGTGCTCCACCACATCCCAAATCTAAGCAAGAAGTAAGTAAGTGAAGGAGACACTAGCATTACTGCAGTACTTCATAAAAACTGGAGGTTATCGGTACAAGTGATCATGAACATATTCACGTTTGTTCAACGCCTATAAAATATGCCACAATGTGCAAAACAAAGAACTTGCATTTATACCATCATCAAGGGATGAGAAATGATAATAATCATATACTTTATTAAGTAGAAATTGCTATAAGAAAGCTGCACATATATGTTACTATGGGGTTTCATAAGGACCTTCTCTACCTACTGATCCACAGCTGTCCCATATAGCTTGTACTATCAATACACTACGCATAACTACACATATGCAGAAGTTTTTGCATTCAGAGTTATAATAAAAGCATAAAATAGCACATCACCCTCAAGTTTCTGTAAACACACCTTCCCCTGTGTGAGTTTTTCCTTGTTGAGCAGATAGACAGCATTGTCCACAGCCACCAGGCTGACCTTTGCCCCTGGGTCACCTGTGAGCTTAAAATTAAAGCTCTTCCCAGGCGTGTAGTCTCGGGGGAATCCATTCACCGGCCCAACTTTCAGCTACAAGAGAGGACAAATTAAAAGGCACTGACACAATAACACATATGATAATATATGAAGAAAATCACAACAAATGTGACGACAAGACTAAATCTCAATTTTAACAATTCAGGCACTTTTCGCTGTTTTTTTTTTCTCGTTGTCAAAAAACAGCCTCAAAAACAATCTTTCTTATTGATATTTACATTTTTTTAAAACATCAATTTTATTTTTAAAAGAAAGTTAATTTGGAAAGGAGCTGGACATCGTAGTTTCTAGTTAATGTTACTATTAATAGAAAATAAATAAACTTATCATTGTTTTTTCATAGGATTTGTTGGTCTTAGCCTTTAAAATTAAAGCCCAGTGACCTCTGAGGCTGAGCTGAGCTCTCACCCCTCCAACGCAGGAATCTGCCACATCTACCCAGATGGAGTCCGACACCAACTCCTCACCCGCCAGCCAGGGGAGGCTGTAAAAGGCTACAAGGCGGAATGACGGCATCATCTCTGGTGTTACGATCAGAGCTATGCTGGTGTAAACCTGATTGGTCACTGACACTCGCTGAGCAATTATGATTTTGCCTTTATTCACCACCTGAGAATGAATTTAGGGAGAAAGTTACAAACGCTTCTTTTTGTGTTTAGTAGATTTTTTCTCACATGTGAATAACTTTCATTATTTTCAAGTGAAACTTCACTGTATAGGAAATGCAATGTGATGTTCTTGTCTCACCAGGTAGGTGACTTGTTTGATCAAGTCTCTGTGTGACTGCTCTGCAACAGTGATCGACAGCTTCAAGGGAAGCCTCTCTCCTACAGAAACTGTGCTGGTCCCTGCCGAGATGTAGAGGTAGTTTTGTTGGCGCTGGCTAAAGGTGGTGTACGGCTGAACAGTGATGTATTGCTTGGCTTGCTGATATGGTTTCAGGTCAGCCTGTGTGGTCTCAGCCTGGAAGACAAACAAAGGTTTGTGACACTTTTATATTTATAAGCCCAAAGACTGATGTCCTCTTGTTCAGCAGTAATATTAAGCCCATAAAGCATCAATACAAACACATTATAATCAACCACAGGACCATGACCTCCTCTTTATACATGAGTATTCTAGAGGCACATGTGAGATCATCTGTGAATAGCTAAAGCTTGGTTAACAAGTTATTGCTGCTAAAGGTGGATTTGCAAGCAATGGGATCAAGGAGGGACCCACATGTGCATTAGTTTTTTAAAAATTTTTTGCTTTTGTTAAATAATGGCATACATTTTATTGTTCACCTGACTTGTGACCTGATTGTATTTATCTACTACTAAGACCTGCTACGATCACATGATAATTACTTTTTTATTTTATTTTTTGTTGCTACATTTAAAAGAATTAAGATGGAGCACTAACTTTCACATGATTTCTAACGATGCACAGGTTTGAAAGCCACCCTTACATATTTATTTTTTGTTTTACCACTGTTTCAAATGACACAGTACAAGCGGCCGCATCAAGAGACAATCTGCCGATGTTTGGTTTTTGAAATTTCTGAATATAAATATATATCACTTTAGTAATTGTTGTTTAAAAATATTATGCCAAACCAAAAGTTTAACAAAATACAGTAAGTTGTCTGAAAATGAAACTACAGTGTTAAATTTGGGGAGAAAAGGGGAGAAAATTCTTGATATGTGGATTTTTATGAACCGTGAAACATGAACATGGTAAATATGTGGTTAGAGGTCAGGGTGTACTTCAGCTGGTGAGCAAAAATATTCAGAGCAAGAACAAAACAAATGTACATCATACTCTGGCAGCTCCTTGTAAAAACTCAACAGCTTGTTTAACATTAAGTCCCCACATCAGTTATAAACTCATGCTGTGTGAGTAGAAGCTTTGAGAGCGAAAGCAGAATGTGGGAATACTGACAATAATGGTTTGTGGTTGTTGATCGCTCGGCATGTTGATGGTGACTCTGGCGCTGCCAGAGGAGACGATCACCTCCGTGTCCAGCAGGTTCAGTTTGACAGGGACATTACGGCCTGGGGAACCATCGTGGTGGTTCACCTGGATCTGGATAGAGTTTTAGGAGCATTTCATTTACTGGCCATTAAACAACCCTGAGCAAATATCCACATTTAAGCAGACGACTGTTCTTACTGTTAAGTCAAAGGGCAGGCCTGGCTTGAAGTACTTCGACATGTCTTTGAAGGATAAGACATATGGAGACTCCACAATTTTAATCCCAGTCTTTTCGGCCACCACCAGGTCACTACCTGTAGAGAAGAAAATTCTGTAAACTTTTTTATACACTGACAACATTTTTACTGATTTACAGAAGGGAGACTGCACCACTTTAGTACCAGTGAATTAATATGTTTACGATGAGCCCCACATGTGTGATTACTTCACTTTATCCAGGGGTTTAAAGAGCATGTTGATACACATTCAACCACAGGCTGCATTTCTGATTTGTGCTGATTTGCACTCTGGCCTGGTTACGACATTTCTAATAGTTTTTCTCACTGTGCTGTTGTATAAGCAACAAAGCAACAAAACAAACTGAGCATTGACTGGTTTAATTAAAAGCATCATTGTCTGTGTTCATTCTTCTTCTGTGCTTACCTGACTTTGTGAGCACTGAGGCCTTCATATACACAGAGTTGCCCACCAGAGATCTAAAGTTAGGGTAAGCTGTCTTGAGTTCCTCCACGCTCAGGCTAACAACTCCACCTTCCAGCTGCAGGAGAACAAGAGGCATTTTAGATCAAAATAAAAATAAAATAAAATGCTTATACAGAAATGAAGTTTATTTTGCCACTTGTATGACTGATTTAAAGAACAACTGTATTTTTAATACAAAAAAAAACCAATTTTGCCCAATTTCAGGAATGAACTTTATATATGTATTTATGTATTATTAAACTGTGCTAGAAAATGTTGTGGTTGTTTCTCTTTTTTAATAAACAATGAGTTCAAAGGTTTTTTCGGAATAAGGTGAATAATCAAGTCCTTATTAAAAGTAGTAATCGGTTTTCTGAACAGACAAACAAAAGAGTAAAACCCACAGAACTGAGAGGTGTGTTGCACTGATGCCACAACGTTGTTTGCTTTGCTGTGCTCACGTCATGTCAGCAGAATTGTTTTTGTCAATTTTCGAGTTTCGATTTTGAATTACAAGTCTGACATTGACATGAATAACATTTCCCCACTCTCGGCTCCTCGTCATAACGGTTTAAACTATATAACAAGAATGCAGAACTAACACCAAAGACGGGAGGTAGCAGAAAGATAGCAAACATTTGCCTGTACATACTCATATTAAATCAACTTTGGGATGGAGATGTGACTTACATCTGACACCTGTTTCACTGTAGGCAACCTTCTCATCTCTTTGTTGAACTTCACTCCGAACACCACATAGGCAGTCCCCTGGACCGGCTCCCCAAATAGATACCTGAAGCAATGATTAGTCAACGGTCATTTTTTCTTTAAACACTTAAAAATGTCATTTCAAACAAGGTTGATTTGTTTGGGTGCACCTTTGTGTTAACAGTTAACAAGAATCTTGTTAGCAGGAACAATAGTTGGTAGCAGTGAGAGGTAAAGTTTACTTTACAGCAGAGGTCATAGAGAGCCACTGTCCTGTTTTCCAACCATCCCTGCACTTACAGCATCATATATGTTGAATACACCTGAGCCAGGTACTCAGCAGTGGGTAGTGAATGACTACAGCTAAGAGATGCATACAAATGTGCAGTAGCTAACAAGTTAGTGTGTGTGTGTGGGGGAGAGAGAGTTTTTTGTACCAACCTGGCTGAGATCTCCACATCCAGTTGGTTGTCATCCAGACTGAGGAAGGTTTTTTTAGGAGTCAAAGTAACATTGAAGGCAGGAAGCACTGAAACACCATATGTCATAAAAATCATGTATATAACAGAGAGTCGTCTTAAAATGTGACATTCAACTTTTTAAAATCTGTGACAGCACAATTTTAACTTCACCTACCGTATTTCTTCACTTCGAACTGAGAAGTGAACGTGTTCTGCTGCCAGTGGTCAAACTTTGCAGTCACTACCCATGTTCCTTCACTGCCAGACATTCAGTCATATTGGAAAAAGTATGTAAAAAAACAGAGAATCCATAATGATACCTTTTCTTTGAGTCACAAAAATTGCAAAGGCTGAACATAAATAAAAGTTCTATACTGCTATTACTAGGGCTACTGCACTGTTTAGTGCTGTAGCTTCTACATTTTGCCAACTGACTAAAATTAAAAGATTTAAGTTAGTAAAGTAGTCAAAATGTAATAACATTAAATTATACAGTTGCATTAAAAAACAAAAATCAGAAAACATGATTTGGTCCTGGATTTTATTCCGACTTATTTCTCTTTCCTGAATCTGTCAGGCTCTCGTGGCATTAAAACTACTTATCATTATTCAGACGATGTTCAGCTCTGTTCTTTAGCTAATAAAGCTGCAAAATGCAGCTCAGGCTTTTAATGTCCTGGATTTATATTTATAATTTATATATAAAAAATAACAAACATGTTTGTGAACAGTTCTAATATCAATGTAACCTTATATGTAGGTTCTAACCAAATAACATTGAGCTGTATATAAAATAAGCAAGACAGTGGTGAAAATGAGTGTAAATGCTCAGCAAACTACCTCTGACAACTGTCCCCTGACACTAGAAAGTGTTAAAAGATGAGTCAAGGTCTTACTTGACGAGTTCTGAGAGACGATATATGTCTGAAAAGACGCCGCCGACAGCTCTGATCCTGGAGCTCTGTTTAACCACCACGCCATCTGGATTCTTAAAACACACACCAACACCACCAGTTATCACCAAGACATTGAGTCCTTGTGTCTACAAAGACACTTTAATGGGGTAAGTCAGTCTCATCAACAGTCTATTATCAACAACTTCTGTCAATCAACTAAAAAATGATGTGACTGATCATCTATTTGTTTACCTGGATATCTATACTGACAGTGCTGTCAAAGGCCTTAAAGGATGGAGAGGACACAAAGGCTCTGAACTGAACTGGAGAGGGAGAAACAGTGAGAGGAAAAAGGTCAAAAATATAAGAAAAACAATCAAAATGTAAGTTTTCATGTCTTCGAGCTCGTACAAACATTGTTCAGGCTTGAATTATCATCATTCACGACATTAGAAAGGGTTTTTTACACTGAAGGTGAAGTTCTCTTTAAAAAAAATCAAATGTCAAATCTTCTACAGCTGTTTCAACCAAATACTACAAACTACTGGAGCACCGGTGTGGTTGTAATGATCATTTGTGTCATTCATGCATCATTATCTAACTTTTTGTAGAGTTTTGTAGTTTCTTTAGTTCCTACCATTGTCTCCAGGGTTGTAGATGGGTTTGTCTGTCTGGATGAAGATGTACCCAGAGTGAAAGGACACCATCATTATCCTCTCCTCAACATGGAAGCCTCCAAACGCCACCTTCAGATATACGAACTTGTTCTTTTTCTCTTCACGATTCAAATTTTCTGACGGGAGCTGGAATAAAATGAGAAAAAGGTCGATATTCAGCAGGAACAGGATGCCAAAATCAAATTTTAGGAAAACTGTCTGACAGTAAACACAACAAAAAATGAACAGCTGCCTGCCAGAAATCTTTGGATGTTTTTGACAGTCAATGCAGTATCACAAAACAAAATACTGCATTGCATTGACCATATTTTATATTCTATACCCCATACCTCTTCTTACACTCCTACATAATACAAATATAAATAGATCAATATATTTAATTAGTAAAGAGCTCATTTTGCAAACATATAGTTGTAATACAAAATCTGACACTGTTTAGAGTCACCTGTAAAGTTTTGAGGGTGTAAAATCTATTTTCTTCACTGAGTGTGACAGAGTCCTGAAGCAACATGATGGTCTTGCTGAAGTCCTGGATGGTGATGGAGACAGTAACGGGTGTAAACAGACCATCTGCCTGTAGGTAGATGTTCTCCTCACTGTCTGTCCTCAGCACATCTGGAGCCAGAAGAGTGAACCTGCAGGACGACGATGCAACATAAGGCAGGAGAAAGATTCATAATATGCAGTCATTCTCGTACACCATTAACTCTACTTAAACACAGTCTATTAGTACTACTGTATCACTCCTAACTAATACTAACTACAACAATGACAAAAAAGCACTTTATTTGCAAGTGTGTCCTAATGATCGTCTAACTAGGAGACACACACTAGTGTGAAATGTGTTTCCTACAAAGTAGATTTTGTTAAATTTCTGTTGCTTTTGATTTTCTGTTGATTTTTGTTGACTTAAGTGCAACTGGCTACTTCTGCACCAGTCTTTCAGTCTGTTTGGATTCTCTCTGCCCTCCGGAGCTGTCCCCCACTCCTGTCCTTCCCCCTGGCTAATCGAAAAACATTGCACGTCTCTCGGTGCTGCAGAGGGGAAGTAGCCCAAGTTCAAAACCCTGTTTGCACTGGTTGAACACCAGAGCCTACTTGTGTCTTTCTCACAGCAAAGCAAAGATAATATACTACCAGGACAAGAGTGGCAACTCCATAAACAGTCTAACACTCTCTTTATTCTTCACTACGTCTGAGAGTGACACACGTCTTCTCTAAAGCCATCCAACCACCTGCTATTTAGATCCTATCCCTTTTAATCTCCTACAAGCAGTTGCACCCACATTAACTCCAGCCATTACACAAATCATCAATACACCACATCTCACCACTGGCACCTTCCCCACTACATTCATACAGGCCCCTGTTGCTCCACTCCTTAATAAACCACTTTCTGATCCCTCCCAGGTGGAGAACTAAAGACCTGTCTCCCTTCTTTGTTTTCTAGCCAAAACCCTGGAACGAGCAGTCTCTAACTCTTCCCATACTTTCCATCGGATGACTCCACTGTCTCTTCTCGCATTTCTGCCTGTATTTCTGACATCTTCAACTCAATCTCTCCACGACAGAACTCCTGGTCTTTCCAGACAAACCTTCCCTACAACACATGCAGATATACACTCTACAACTTACTTATTGCTTACTTTGTAGAATATGCTACTCAACTCTTTGTGCAGGTGCAAGTCATATCGCTTCTTGACTACTGCAACACTCTATTAACAGGACTCCCAAAAGTTTTCTAAAATTTTCACGTTTCTAAAATTAAAAAGAAAACTCCTTTGCACTGTGTCACTATGTGTAAAACTTCTTTCTTACAGCACTTTACCTTCAATGTTTTCAATGAAAAAATTCAAGTCTTCAGCTGTTGCCAATATTGCAAAAGGATTTTTTGATGATAACTTATACTTTTAAATTAATAAACGAGAATTATCATTGTTTTAACACATATTTAATCCAGACTAGACCAGAATTAAACATGTGACTTATTCAATTCTTAAAGGGCAAATTACAAAGTGTGGAAAGGCAATTTGTTATTAATAGAAGCCGCTAATTCCACATAATACAATTTGGTTAGGTTGTTGTACTGGACATATGACTGGCTACTCTACCTTGGTGAAGAACTAACCGTGTCCTTTGAGTTTGTTACTCTGCAAATAAACAGAACAAGTATTAATTTCAGTTATTACACCGCAGAGACAAAGTAAACAACATTATACACTCATTTATCTTTAGTAACAAACAAAAATGAAATGAAAAAAAGGGAAAGTGAGTCACTCCAGGGCATGAAATCCATTTAAAAAAGGAAAGAAGCAGGAAAACATTTAATCATAATCATATCATTTATGCTATAATCAAACAGGTTAAGCTTTAAAAAATTATAAATAAAGAGGGAAACAATTTCCCTCTGGGATTAATAAAGTGTCTTGAATCTGAATCTTGAATCTACTTTCTGTTGAGATGATCCATCTTTGTTGACTTACTCATGGAGGTCCCAGTAACTCTCAATTGGATTAAATCTAGAGGGTAGAAGCAGAAGTAACAACTTCAGCTGTCAGCGAACAAAGGTTGCAAATGCAAACAGTATGATCACTATGCACACACACACACTGTACCTCTCTCGCCACCGGATTCTGTAAAGAAAATGCAGCTTTGTTAGTAAACAATGCTTCAGATGCAACTCTCCCAAACAGCAGCAGTAATCAGAGGAGTAAAACAGCTCACCTTCTCGATCTGTCGAACTGTCCATTGCTATTACAGAGAAGCATGAGGAATAAAATGCTTGTGTATACCGTCCACTGACCCATGTTGACTGACTGGGAGCCACAGTGGACTGTGGCCACTGAAGATATGGCCACCTACTATGAAACACCCCAAACCCTCCTCCTAACAAGCAAACACTGAACAGCCAACAGGAAGAGGAGGAGGTGTTTTTTCTGAATAATAAGGACTGCAGGCCTGTTGAGGAGCCCAAGGATCAGCAATGAATTGCCTAATGATTTTAATTACATAGTGCATAACTTAGCATTCATATGTCTCAGTGCATATTTACCTTTCTACTGAGATTAATGTGCATTAATCTGTTTGATATACTGAAAATTAAAATAATCTCTTCTAGGCACTGCTGCTGGTGGTGTGTGACCATTCTTTCATTTATGTACTTTTTTATTTACGTTTCCATACGTTATTGTTTTAGAGTATTCAGATTCACTGAAATCTATTAAATAAAAAAAAGGCAAGGTAGCTTTCGTCTATCCTAGGTAGCCTGTGCTTTGCTAATGTTGGAATGTTGTCCATTTAGTCCTTTCCTTCCTTTCTAAGGACAAAAATAGACTGATGAGTCTGTAATGAAAGTTCCTTCTTTCTGATCATTTTCAGCCATGCTTCAGAATGCCATGCTCCCTCGTTTGCTCCTTTAGTAATATGGTTCTCAGCTGTGCAGCACAATTGCAAAAGGGTTTTCTCATAATCAATTAGCCTTCATTAACTGGAATTAGGAGTCATACCAGAGACTGTGCAGAGGACTGACAATTGCTAATAATAAGACCTCTGTGTAAACATGTAGATCGTTCTTTAAAAATCATCTGATTCATTTTAATTGTTTGTGAAATGGATGCAATTGTTCGTGAATTGCATGAAACTGTGTTTTTCTTTGGATCAAAAAAGTTTGTCCCAAACTTTTAAGCGATAGTGTACATGCATAACATATTCACCACCACTATATTGCTGCACACAGGTTCACCACGCTCAGGCACACTGACATCCCACAGCAGTGGTCCTCTTCTTAGTTGCTTCCTTGGTCACAACCAGGTGAAAACCCCTGTTCTAAGGTCTCAGTGATGTCTGGAACATGCAGTCTTTACAACCACTGACAATGGAAAGTACCATTCAGCACTTCACCAAATGTTTCTTACCGGGATTTACAGACATTTTCTGTGGTACAGGAGCATTAATTTTTTGGTGTCACCTCTTTCTTTTAGGGTGCCAAGGTTACCGGAGTAATGCTGCTACAGACAGTAAACACAGTAGTGATTACACTAAATGATACTAAAGATGATTATGCTTTGAACAGAAAGATACTGTACCTGTGATTAGTTGTTCTGCAAATAATTACCATCACAGCTGAATGCAAGTCACAGACCCAAAATACAAGGTGCATCACAAACAAGGATTTTCACAGTATTTTACATTTAATTTAGTATGTTTAAAGTTGTGCCAGCAAAAAACAGAACATTTATATTACTCCATTTGAAACAGGGAGCCTGTGCAACATTTACAACATTTTCAAACCACTTGGATTGACTTCAAACCACACTCATGACAACTGCACTCTGCTATAAGCTTGAAATGTTTAGAAAGTTTCCATTTCAACCACTGCAGTTTTTCCACCAGCAGATGCAGATTAACTTCTCCACCTCCATTCACTGAAAACAGAACGACTCCCATTTAACTCTTAAACACAGAGAAGCCTCATTGTCCAGCATCTGAATCTGAGTCGCTGTAGTCTGCCACCAGAGATGTGACTCCACTTCTGTCCTGCTCCTTCTCTTCCTTTATCAGTCCTTTGCCCGACTCCTCCGAGATTTGAACACTGTCGTTAGTCTCTGCTACTTCCTTCGCTGCCTGTGTTGTATTTAAAGCCTCTTTTGGTTGAGTAACTGTTGAGTCACACGTGTGGACTTCAGGATCGGACTTTCTACGAGTGGCGGTAGCGCAAGGTTCACTTTTGTTTCCTAGTCCCCCAGTGCGTTTGCGGATTAGCGGGCTCTGTGAGGATCCAAGGGCTTTAGCTACTGATGCTTCCTTCCCCTGCAGGCTTAGCTTGTGAAGCAGACTTCCCGCTGCGCCTGCTGGTGTGGCTGAGGGGGAGTTAAACCAAGAACGAGTGGAGATCTCTTTGCGTTTGCTGTGCTTCTTGTCTTCATAGGCTGAACAAGAAAGGGAGGGAAAATAATGAGAAAGACATTTCACAAACATGTAGACTGAGTTGATGTTTTTGATTCCTTTTGGACATGAAGAAAGTGAAACTTTTGGTCAAGAACTAACTGTGTCCTTAAAGGAAAAGCACTCTTTGAGCTATAATGAGTGGTTATGCTAAAATATCCATCGAAAGTTTAGATAAACTAAAGCTGTCAGCCAAACAGCATCCACGGTCAAATGGTATCAGTATAAAAACATTTAATCTTCTTCTTTTAGACAATACAGTGAATAAATAATGACATGATTTTCTAACCAATACCTGTGTGAGGTAAAAGCCTGCACTTGTTACTTACAGTCAGGTGTCTGGTAGGTGAGCAGGGCAGCCAGTTTTTTGTCCTCCTCCTTCTCCGGCAACAGTGGGATGGACAGGTTGGTCCTCATCCTCACTGCATTGTCCTTCTCCTCTTGCTCGGCCAGAACCTTCTTCTCAGTCTGCACCAACAATTTAACAGTGTCAATGCAACAATTTAACACTTAAAAAAACATGTCAAGACATTTCTTATGTTTCAAGTCCTGTTTTGAACTCTCTGGATCACAGGTAATTTTAGTAGCATCATCTTGATACATAATTTTTATTATTCTTAGTTATTGAACTTGTAACCAAAACCTGAGAACAGTGTTTTGTTCTTTTTATGTTTCCATGCGAGATTGACAAAGAAAATATCTTTGATCCTTCACGGAAATAAGTTTTCCTTACTCTTATTAATTTACTGTAACAGATCATCACAACATAAAGCAGGATGTGTGAGACAACGCACATTAGAAAATACAGAGGTGCTGCAGGTTGACATTTATCACTCATATGTAGTATTTCAGTAACAATGTTAACAATAACAATGTAAACAAAAAAACACAGGTACTTCAAAAGCTTGTTTACCCTGAACTTCCTCCGGAGGGCGCTGTTCAGCTGGAAGTCATCCTTCCAGCCGGACTGGTGGTCCTGGATCTCTGACAGAGACGGCAGTGCCTTCATAAGTTTCGCCTTGTCTTTCCCACCATGATCCAGCTTATACATGGCATCTGTCTCCAGCTTCTCCTTCTCTGTCCGCTCTGTGCAAAAATCAAAATTGAGTCAGCACCATGGTGCTCCTTTTCTGCCCAATTGGTACCACCAAGAAACAGTTCAAATATGTTAACTGAGCAAACTGTCAATTTTTAATTGATAATCCACATGAGAACTTTACCTGTGGTGAGGATCTGTTCGTTTTCAGCCATGTCCCAGCGCTCCTCCTTCCTGCGTGCTCCACTCACTATCACATAGTCGCAGGTCGCCGGATCTGTCTGCATCTCAATGTAGTTGACACAGAGGTGGCACTTCATCCTGAACCTGATCGATGATAAAAAAAGAAATTGCAACTTTTGAGTCATTTTGCCAGAGAGGTTTGTGTTGTTAACGGAGTCACTGGAAACACACAGCTTGACGTGTGAAAGTTTAAATAGTTCATCAAGTCCACCTCAGCAGTCAGTTAACAGTATATGTGTGTGTTTACCGGTAGATTGGCGTGGTGTAGTAATTCCCCACTTTCTTCTTCTCAGCATTGTAACGGACCCCTGCAAAAATAGAACATTAGAGTTATGCAAACAAAAACACACAGTGTGACACAGAATATTGTTATTGTCATGTTGCTCTTCAAACGTACCCATGCCAATGTGGTTTTTGCAGCCATCACACCAGATGTTGTAGGGCATCTCAAACCTTCAAGGGAAAAAAATGTTAATAAAGCCATTTTATGATGCTAAAATCTATGGTATATATGCTTCTATAAATGCTATATAAACATTAACATGGTCAATAAATGTAAGAAAAATAAATAAAACACTGTTGTAGAATGAAAATTCACAATAATAACATATACTTGTGATGTGAATAAATGTCAGTGAGTGTGGCAGTTTTTTTATTTCTGTGGACGATCCACATAAACCCATCACTTATGTACAAGTGTGTACTGACCTGATAATAAGGATGCCCTGAGACAGTTTTCTGGCCCTCTCACGCAGTGCATGAGTTTTGTGGTAGCCATTGAGGGATCCATGCTAAAAATAAAAATTAAAGAATAACAATTAATGAATTGTCCACATGGAAAAGATGGATTAAAAACACTGACAAACACACAGTGGTCTGCGTGCTCATACACACCTTGGCCGGATCAAAATCTGGGGGATAGTATTTGTTTGTTCCTTTTCTTTCACCCTGTCAATAAAACAGAAAAGTGTTTATTGTTAGTAGAAATGTATAAGTGGACTATTAAAACATGTAGCCTCATAACTATTTGTATGTTGAGAGGAAAATGTGCAGATCATAGCTTACCATAGTGACAGCTTCACCTCCACACCCGTAACGAGGTCAACCTTTTGTTGTCAAGATAAAAAAAGATGCTATGTCACTGATAACACACAGCAACATTCAAAATAACAGAGGTGTCATTAATGTTCTGGCCTCCTATAAGAGGTGCAAATCACTGGATACACCTCTTAAGGTAACATATTCCAGTGCAGCTCCACTGTCCACAATGACCTTAATAATGCACATGTAGCTGAATTATCACATTTCTGACAGTTTCAACTGAAAATTAAAAAGTTAAAATGATTAACTTTGTATATGTAGAACTCGAGGCTGTTTTATTGCATTACATTAGATTGTACAGGTGGTCACAAAGTTATGCCTGATCCGTGTAAAGTGAGACTCTGCTGAAGCCAAAAGCAGCTCTGCTTTGCCGACATCCAGTAATGCACCTTATCAGTTTTTAATAAAACTTAAGACACACAAGAAAAGGCTTTACTTTAGCGTTACATTAACATTAGCTAAAGTTAAAAGGTTTCACAATAATGTCAGTTAGCTATTTAAAGCTTTTAAACTAAAGTCAGTTCATGGCAAGCTGGAGATACAAGTTATATGTAACGCTACGAATAAAATGAGCTGACATTAGCTTACGGCATCTGCTAACACTTGTTAGTAAACTTGGCAAACGCTACTAAACCTAGTGTCATCGTAATCATTCAACATCAAAACATAAACAACTACGCATTGTAAAGTAAACACAAAGAAGTGTAGGTTAATTTAAAATAAGCAGTCAGGTATACGCAGAACGAACACAATTTTCGTTTTACAATAAAACGTAGATTTACAATAAATTGCAGGATTCTTGTATTGAGTAAAGTGTATGGGCGTCCTCTCACTGAAGCTAGCAGTGCTACAAACAAGCTAACATTAGCTAGCTTACTATATCGCGTTAGCCTCCTGTTCGTTCAAATGCTCACGGCACGTCACTAAATTACAACTACAGTAGCAAACTATCTGTATTATCGTTTTAAATCGCGTTTACATGAATGTTTACTCTCAGTTGCAGCTCCTAAACACTTACAAATGCTCCTGCTGGTTGCTGCACAAACACCCAACCGATGGGCCGATGGGTAATACATACGTCATTTCCACGTTGTTGCGGAAGTGGCGTCACTTCGGAGAGGATTGTGGGAAGTACCGGGAACATTATAGACAACGTGCTCAGGGGAAAGTATTTTCAGCCTGTACCGGTGTTTACTTGTCAGAAATGGAGCTTAAAAAAGAGCCACACAAACGTTACATCTGCTCGTTTCCCGACTGCTCGGCGGCTTATAACAAGCAGTGGAAACTGGACGCTCATTTGTGTAAACACACGGGAGTGAAGCCGTACACCTGTGAGCGGGATGCCTGCCGCAAGTCGTTCTGTAGCTCCTATCACCTGGCGAGACATGAGCTCACTCACAGCGGCGAGAAGCCTTTTGGTTGCACCGCGGACGGCTGCACGGAGGCGTTCACCACCAACGCCAACCGAGCCAGACACATACACCGCATGCACACTCAGGAGCAGAAGAAGTACGTTTGTAAATTTGACGGTTGCGGGCTCGAGTTTAAGAAGAACAAGCAGCTTAAATCCCACATGTGTGAGCAGCACACCCAGCTACCCCCTTACCAGTGCACTTACGAAGGCTGCCAGATGCGCTTCACCTTCCCCAGCAAGCTGAAGCGACATGAGAAGATACACAGAGGCTACCCCTGCAAAGAGGAAGCCTGCACCTTCACGGGAAAGACCTGGACTGAGTACCTGAAGCACAGGAAGGAGCAGCACAGGCTCATCTTGCGCTGCGACCAGTGCAACAAGGTGTTCAGGGACTCGTGGTTCCTGCAGCAGCATCAGCGTGTCCACTCTGACGTGCGAGTGGTCTTCAAGTGTCCCAGGGACGACTGTGACAGGTCATACACCACCATCTTCAACCTGCAGAGCCACATCAGCTCCTTCCACGAGGAGCTGCGGCCTTTCTCCTGCACCCACGCAGGCTGCGGGAAGACCTTCGCCATGAGACAGAGCCTCCTGCGCCACAGCGTTGTCCACGACCCTGAGAGGAGGAAGCAGAAGAAGCCTAAACCCAAAAGGTCTCTCGCGTCCAGATTAAGTGGCTTCGACGAAACCAAGAGAGTAGTTCGCAAAAAACAGAAGAAGTCTGAATCTGTGTCCAGTCAGAAGACGGGTCCACCTGCTTCTGTTGAGTTGGTGTCCCTCCTGCAGGACACGTCCTTGCTGTGCAGCCCTGCAGTGGACACACATGAACTTACTAATGCCCTGACTACACCTTTAACAGTGTAGAGCTTCATGAAGGAATTAATACAACAACACTTTCTTGATCTTGAACTTATTATCACTTCAAACTCGGTGTTGCACAGTTTTCAGTCAGTGTTCCCACAGTAACTGAACCAGACCCTGGTGCACCGTCCCTCTGGCTCACTGACTGCAGTGTTATTTTTTTGTTATATTTTGGGGTTATATTCATTTGAGTCAATATATTTGTGTCATTTGTAAAACTATTGTGTTCACATTGTGAAAATTGTCAAGAAAACATAAGATTTTTGTTTGTATTATAACAAAATAACTTTGCAAGAAAGAAGTTTCAGTTGAAATTAAATCTGAATGTCTTCTATAGTTGCCTCTATAGTATTTATTGCTCTTTTACTAGTCTTCTAAATATAATATTTTTAATGTGTTTCTATGTGATATTCTGTCAGGGACCCCTGTGGTATCTTACTGTAAATGAACATCTGGTTTCTGTTAAGTCCAAACACATCCCTCCAAACTGAAGGCACCTGAGATTTCACTTAACAAAAGTGTACATTCCCAATTAGCAGGTGAGATGAACGTATCAGAAACCAAGATAATTTATCTCCAAAATAAAACAGATTGTAGTTAAAGTGCACTTTTATACATTCCTGTTGAAATATGCTTTGCTGTAGCCTTTACAACTGGAAATGACAGTAACAAGGTAGTTTTGAGTAGAAAATCAATGTAGATTGGACTTATAACAAACTAATACTGTTTACATTTTATATACATTTTCATCTGATGTTTAGTCTTTAAGATACTGTGACACCCCTCTCACTATCATGGAGTTTGTCCTGGCCAGTCTGCAGGCCCAGCTTGTGAAGCAGACTTCCTGCTGCACCTGCTGGCGTGGCTGAGGAGGAGTTAAACCAAGAATGAAAGGAGATGGAAAGGGAGGGGAATAATGAGAAAGAATTTTTTAAGAAGTCTTCTTAAAAGAATTTGCTCAGTTCACATGCATGCAGATGTTTTTGATTCCTGCTGGACAAGAAGGAAGTGAAATTATTATTGGCGAAGAACTAACTGTGTCCTTAAAGGAAAAGCACTCTTCAGCTATAATAAGTAACACAGGTGGTTAAACGAAGATATCTATAGAAGGTTTAGATACATTAAAGCTGTCAGCCAAACAGCATCTACGATTAAATGGTTTCAGTATAAAAACGTATAATCTACTTCTTTTAGAGATTGATACAATGAATAAATAACAACCTCTTACTTACAGTCATGTGTCTGGTAGGTGAGCTAAGTAGCCAGCTTCTTGTCCTCCTCCTTCTGCGGCAGCAGTGGGATGGACAGGTTGGTCCAGTGTCAGAAGAGTGGGGGTGGCACACAGATTAGTACAGTAACACCCCTCTCACTATCATGGAGTTTGTCCTGGACTGGCTGACATAGGAGAGTCGTCAGATGATGGTGTTCACCAAGGCCTTCCTGGCTATAAAAGCTGTACCATGTGCTTTGTTCTCTCCCTACAGCTAATAGCCACATGAAGTTGCTTTGTTTGTTGTCTTTGGTTTAGTTTTTGTAAGATTTTATATTTATGTTTTATTAAATTTTGAATGGACTTCCTTCTTGTCACGCTTTTGAGCTGGTTTGGTTCTTTTGCAACTGCATATCAAACACATTTGTTCACACAGTGTATGTTTCTCAACCTTATGTCATCACTGTCCATTAGTGTGCAGCTGATGTCACCGACTTGCATGTCTTCAGTCAGAGGGTGAGCGTGTTGTGAAATCACCAGCTGCACCGATGGAATGAAAACCTGCAGATTCTTGTGCCGTGATGACTCTGTGCAGTGTCTGAGCGCCGACCATCAGATTTACAGCATCAACAGCAGCAGCTCTGCGCGAGTTTGAGATTCCGAGACTAAATCCGTTCTGAATATTTCCAGTTACAGGAAAGCTGCTCCCTACATTCCTGCCCCGCTCGGTTCAGACGAGCCCTATATGGACTGACTGTCTGACCAGCTCACCCTGGAATGCACCGTAGACATCATCCAATTAGAATTCATACTGTTTAAATGTAACATACCATCCCGTAAACATTTCCTGTTTTAAAAATCTTCCTACATGGCTGCTGGATTGATAAAGCCTGAACAAATTGGTTGATGACTGCTGTAGAGCAGCCAGTAAAGCTGCAATCAAAAAGCAGACAGATATTACCATTTTTCTCACGTTATATATTCATTTATTCATATAACGATTGCATCTTGTAATCTACAATTAGAAAACGAGTTCTCCATATGTATGTTTTTCTGTTCTATTCTTGTCATTTTGTGAACCAAACAGTTTCTGCTGAGTTTAAACGTAGCTGTTGTTAATGTGATACACGTCATCTTTATCTTTAGTTACTGCGACAGAATGAAACATTTGTTTACAGGCTACGTAAAGACCTTCAGCTACTGGATAGAGCAATTTTAAATATGGGATTTCAAAATTTGGTATCATCGTGTGGACCATGGTGAACATGGACCACAGAAGGCAGAGGAGAAATTCGTCTTTAAGGCTTCCTGTAACTATAGCTGCAAATATAACGACGTTTAGGGTCCACTGGTCTGTAGCCAACCTCCCCAGGATAGTGCAAATGGTGAACAAAGAGCTAAAGACAACTTCCACAGAGAAGCTGAAGTTCAAGGTCAAGGTGCACCAGTGACTGTTCTCACCATTGGTCACTTTGTGAACTGCAACAGACTTAAAAAAAATAAGCTAAAATGCATATAAATGCATATTGACAGTTCTTCTGGGAGAGCATCGTTTCTACAGATATGACACTGGAGTTTTATGGTCACATCATCTCTGTGACAGAAAATGAAGCTTTCAAAGAAAAATCTACTGTGACCCATAGAGGCAACTTGGTCACCTTTCAGAGCTGCTTTGCTGTATCTGGCTCTGGACACATTGAATCTGTTCAGGGGAAAATAAAAATTTTAAACTATGAAGAAATCCTGCAGTCCAATGTACTGTCTAGTTTCAGAAAGCTCTGTTGGGGTGACAGGCCATGTTTCCACCAACAGGATAGTAACCCAAAACACATATAAACTCTAAGACCTAAAGACTGGACTATTCAGCCCTGATTTGAGTCCTAACATCCAAGGGCTGAAATGTGTATTCTGGAGAAGGTTGGACGTTTCCTTCGTTAAAGGGAGTTTTTCCTCTCCACCTAGTGCTTGCTCAAGGTGGATTCATCGGGTTTTAATATAAATCTGTAATTAATTAGGTTGTGCAGCAATATATTAGATTATACCCTTATTAGATTAAGAGTATAGTGGTACAGTCTGGTCTGTTTGTCCAGGCCATTCTCATTAAATCATTAATTTATCATGTATTTATCAGTTCTATTACTGTCAGTTTCAAATAAATTCTGAGGGAACCAACAAAGTTGTTCACATCTCTACAGCTGCAGTGGCCATGGTCATGCTGCAGCTTTATGTACTGTGTGCTACATACGGTATGATGGGGTCTATTCAAATTGTACTATACATGTATGTCTTAACTTTTTACATAAGATGATATTATATATGTTTTTTCAGTGTCTTGCAGTATCACATTAATCAGGAATACTCTAACATCTATCTAAAGGTCCCCTGTCGTGTTTTAAACTTCGTCGTATCAACAGTGCCACTGTAGTGGGTGACACTTTCAAATGATATTTGTAGTTTCTGAACAATTTCTAGCCTTTTAAAGAAACTGATGCCACATTCTTTCCATTCCTGTTTTCTGACAATGCTGAATTCCAGACTGGTCCTGTGGGCCATAGTCCAGACGCTCTATCTCCACTGTATTTCTCCCACCACCTTCTCAGTTTTCCCTCTGCCTTATCATCTCTGACTTTACTTCATCCTTCTGTCTCTTTGAGAGATGGGAGGAATGTGTCAGGCCCTTTGCCCCTTCATGCATTCGTTTACTGTGCAAATTACCGGAAAATGGAAGCTTTCTGAGTGAATGGTTTTGCTTGCCTGAGCATTGCTGAGTTAAGTGGCTTGTGGATGCTGACACTGAACTTAACAGGCACCTAAAGGCAGCACAGTATAGTCACAGTCCTGTTCTGAGTGTTTTGACTCCCACACTGCATTTTAGTAAGTTTTATCCATGTTTACTCTTTTGCAATTAGTGATATAAGGATCAGATCTATAACAAAGGAGGCCCAGCAGTCCACATAGATTGGTCTGACTTAAAATCCTCAATCCCACTTTCCTTTTTTTGTTATAATGTGGACTACTGTAATTTAATCAAGCTTTTCGCTGGACGCCTTTCACCAATTAACTCCCAGCTAACTAAAGCATGCATTAATTAAAAACAACTATAGGTGAATAGGCAAACGGTTCCTTCAAGTTACAAGCAGACAGATGAATGGACTAGGATAGAGGAAGAGCTTTCTTAAAAATACATTCTGTTTTTGCATAAGTAATTTAGTGCAGTCTTTAAAATGTAAATCTTGAAAGAGGTCTTGAAATTCCTGGTAGTAAATTTCATGATCCATTATTAGTTCAAGATTTGGGGATTATTCTTTTGTAATTCATATCAACAGAGCTATAATACATAAGAAATGGAGCTGTTGCCTGCAATAAATAAACTTCTAATCTCACTGGACACACTTCTGTTGTCTATATATAACTAAGTGAAACCAGGAGGGAGGTATTAGCAAAACTCAGTGTTCTATGTTATGATTACTGTATTTATAGCCTGAATTGTAAGGTATATAATAAAAACATATGCAGTGCTTGACTCACTCTTCTTAACCTTTTTCTGACTCACCAATATTTCGACGAAAAATTTAAGAGTTTGAGAGACAACAGTTGAAACTTGGGTCCTTGTCTAACTATGGCAAATGTACAGCAATGTTGGAAGTACAAAGTTTAGGTATTAAATGTATTGGACCCTAAATATCAACCACGAACCACAGAGGCCTGGTTTGTGTGTGGGTGTGCGTCCCACCAGGAATCACTGTTGCATATTATTTCCTAATGTACATTTCTCTCCCTTGATTTCCTGTTGTCTCTCTTTTGATTTAATAAGGGAATAAAAGCATTAAGCATAATAGCATCAAGAAAGGTTTGAGTGAATGTACTGTATATGAATATAATTTGTAAACACACTTATTGCAGTACAGTTGTGAAATAATCACTATATTACTGACACAATTACTCTGCACTGTTCATCATGCTATCAAAATTAATAGTTGTATGCGATTTACATTATTTTACCTCGTGTTTTATTATGAAGAGTTTCTATATTTTGTTTTTGTGTGTGTGTGTGTGTTTTGCAGAGCACAAAGGCTTGCTGCTGTGTATTAACTGCAATTTTAAAAACTCCTATCATAAGTCACAAATGCTGAGCAAAACATGGAACTGAGTTTAAGGCAGAAAATGACTATTTTAAACTGCAAAATACAAATAAAATATTACTAATAACTGGCTAAAAGTGTTGATAAACTTGA
>OMLM01020759.1:276-16160 GCA_900302695.1 Helostoma temminkii | reverse complement strand
GTGTTGATAAACTTGATAAATACATAATACATAAATACAGCAAGAAGTATCTCATCACTAACAAAATAAATAAGCATAAGCTTAAATAAGCACGAGTGTGTGTTATTTTCTTTCACATATTGATGTGTAATTGTAGAAAAGCCCAAGTGTTCAGATGCAAACAAAATATCTAATGTAAAAAAAAAATTTAAAAAAAGATTTAGAGATGGGGTCAGAATAAATTGAATAATTGTTGGCTTTTCACAAATAATTTCATTCTCATTTCATGTTTTCAGTCAGAATGAGATCAGTCGCTAAACAATGTGCTCTGAGGTGTTTGACTTCCACCTGGATGGCAGAAATAGAAGCCAACTATGTACTTTCTTGCGAACTCTAAATTCCACTGACTGCCTGTTTGGGCACTATAACCATTACTGAATGCATATTGAACATATTCTTCACGTCAGCCACACATTGCTGATGAAATCCTTCAATTTATGGACCAGCTCAAGACGAGTCACCCAGTGTGGAATGTCTGCTGAAACAGGCCCCGTTGTCTTCTAATTATAACCTCCTTTTCTTCCTTTTAACATTTGTTTAATGCTTTCCTGTTTCGATCGTCTAAAAAAGGGAAAAATGACAAAGCGGAATAGAACAAGAGTCTTTATAAAGACATTCCACAATGAGTCACCCCCTTCCCGTTTTACCTTTTACTGCTTTTCTTTCTTTACATTTCCTACATGGATCACTTTGTTTATTTATTGATAAAATTCTGCCTATGAAAGCATCTCTTGGCTGTTTTTCCAGTTTCCCATCTACCGATTAATTCATCACGAGTACTTTTTAGCATTACAAAAGTGGCATCACCGTCCAGTCTTTAGCAGGTTTTAAGAATCCCCAAATCTCTAGGAATCCATATTGCCATCAGCCAACATCCTCTGGAAAAACATCTGGGGGAAGCTCAACAATAAACCAGTGATTTACACCAATTTGATAATCCTAACAGGACAAATTCTGGGTCAAGCGCCCGCCTGCCCTCCTACGCTCCTTGTCAAGCTCAGGTGAGTGGGATAGCCTGTTGGCAAGTAACGGGTTAGTGTCTGTCTCCCCCTCACCTCATCTCATCTCTTCACCCCCCTTAAACTCAGAGAGCTATATATTGGAGGTTGCAGCTAGTCTGCATCTTAAGCATCACTCGTGTCCGCAGACACTTGCAGAACACAGAACAGTCTGTTTGTTTTGAGCGACGAAGAGCAGACTCTAGCGATGAGGTCCCTGTTGAAGCTAGCTGTGATCCTGTTTTGCATCCAGCGGGGAGACAGCCACTGGCTGAGATCACTGATTGGTAAGTGTTGGCTAAAGGGAAGGTCGTGACCTATGACCTTTTGACTAAAATACTTTTTTGCTTTACATGTAAAATATTGTTTGTGGCTTTATATCAAGATTTTCTACCTCTTTGAACTTTTAATTACAGTATAAATAAGTGGTGTTTCAGTGTCTAAGCTGTCATTCTTATTTATTATCATCTGTACCTGTAATTTGCTGCCACATATAAATACAGACCTGCTTTTTCCTTTTCCAGATCAGAAACAAGAAGCGGCTTCTCCACACACATCTACAAATGAGGATAAAAGAGAGAGATATTCAGCTGAAGACGACAGCCAAGCAGAAGCTTCTGGAGTCGGGCCATCACCTAATCTCAACATCCCAAACCCAGTCCGGTCACGCCGTTCCACTCTAGACTCCCAGTGTGGCCTGCGTTCAATCCTGCTGCAGGTTCGAGACCTCGGACTAGGCTATGACTCAGATGAGACCGTACTCTTCAAGTACTGCAGCGGGGCATGTCCGCGGGTTCGCTCCAACCACGACCTCACCCTCACTAACCTGCTGCTCAGTGGGATGCTCCCTCACTCGACACCCGAGGAACTGTGGCACAACACGCCCTGCTGCAGGCCCACGCACCACGAGGACATGGCCTTCCTCGATAACTCGCACCGCTGGCACAAGTTGGAGAAGCTGTTGGCTGCAGGCTGCAGCTGCGTGGGCTAGAGTGTAGACAGGTGAAGGTGGGAGGTGAAAGGGTGTGGCTGCGTGATGACTTGTGAGAGCAAACTGACTCTGAGAAGACAAGTTTGATGGGAGGTTCTTCTGTAACGTCTGTAGATGAAGAGGTTCAACCCAAAATGACCTGAAACCTATATTTTTGAAGCTATTAAAAAAATCTATTTCGGGTGGAAAATTATACATCCTGTTTTATTGATATAAATATGTTGACTTATACTAGTAATCTCATGGGTCTCGATAGGACTCTTGGCTCATGCAAGCTTCATACTATTGTAAAAGAAGTCAAGCTAAACATATCAAGCAACTTTTAATGAACAGTTTGCTTTCTACATGTATGGATGTTTGAATAAGATCTTTAAATGTAAATATTTTCTTAAAATGTACATGTTTTAATGAAAGAGTTGCTTATGTCAACTGTAATCTGACTCCTAACTCTCTGACAGAGTTCTAAAAGGGTAAAACTGAATGGAGACACGATTTAACTACAAACTACTTGATTATTTTTGTAAAAACATGATTTTATTTAAAAGAAAAACAGTGAAATTTTGGGGTTACCGATAGAACTGTCTACTATCTACTACTATACGAAGCTGTGAAGATACACCTTGTGGTTTGATGAACGCAGCTGAGTGAAGTTCTTTACCATTCAGGCTTACTCCAGCGGTTTCAAAAATGTATTTATGTAAGATAAGTTATTTATTTATTTTGACGCTGTTCTTTGTCATGCTGATTAACTTATTTATATATTATGTGCTCATCTCTAGGTTCGTCGTGTGTACAGTTCCTAATAAATATAAACTAACCAGTATTTGTAAGTGTTTCATTAAATGAAATGATGTGGTTTAATGTACGCAAAGAAGCGTTTATTCAAGGTTTTGTATAAAAATATATAAATGCTTTGCATACAAAAAAGTTCATCAAACATCAGACCTAACTAGTTTTGTCTTTATGTTAAATGTGTCAACTTTACTCTTTAAAGAACTCCATACATTTGAAGTTGAAAGGCAGAAGAAAGACCTGTATTCTGGCTTCAGATTGAACCACATGCATCTACAGTACCTTTTCTGACCAAAAAAAGTCAAGCTGCTGACTCTTTGACGATTGTATGATTCAGCTTCAGTGTGGGAATAAACATTTTAATTGAGTCATTTTGTTTGTTCTGTAGCTCTCCTTAGGAATCTGAGCGTGTTTTCTACCAGAATTTTACGAGAGGGTCTGTTTCATTCCTCAATTTGTTTATAGAAGCTTCTTCTGTTAGGATCATGTTCTGCTGCTCACACACCATATGCTTAGCTACTGGGTAACAAAAAAAACAAGTATTCCCTTTGACTATTTTCTATGTGGCTGTTTCATCCTCTTCCATCTCTGCCCCCCACACCTGGACACGACCCTCCATGGCCGTGAGAAGGCAGGTCTCTGTAGGGTGGAAGGACAGCGACTGGACAACAGCTTTTCCCACTGGTAACTTCAATGACAAAGATCCCTGGAAATCAGAGAGCCAACGAAATATTATGTTTTCAGTTAACTTGATGAAACAGATTTTCAAATCAGATAAATCATCTAAATAAATGAGGACAGAAGAATTATGTATGTGTGAATGATGTGTTCATAAATTGGTGAGAAAGTCTGAGAACCTGGGCTTTTTAAATGAATCATTCATATGCTATTCTGCCATAAAACCAAATAGGAGTCGCAACATTCCTTGTAGCTTCCTTTATTATCTGTAATTCTCTTTTCTGGAGTCCAGTTAAACTATTGCACTAGTTACTGTATATACTTTGGAAACATATTTAACCAATCCTTACCTCTACAAGATCCCAGCAATAGACATGTCCATCTTCTGAGCAGCTCAGGACGTGGGTGTCCTTACTGGACAGGCAGCAATCCAGCTTGTAACCCTTCATCTTATGTCCTGTGTACCTGAGCAGACCAAATAAAATAATGCATGCCAGATTACAATTATTTGTGAATCTATACAGATGACTTTGTCCATGTTAATAAATTGTAATTGAATTGTAATGAAAACAACAATTTGTTTGTTTTTGCTGTACTCAGAAGACATTTAGTTTTGTATCAGACTGAACTCTTGAGTGAGCAAAAGTGTGGAAATAAGAGACTGACAAGTATTTCTTCTTGCTCTAGTGTTTCCTGTGAGAATGCTTTTCAAATAAAGCATATTCTCCCGTCCTGACAACATCTTTTTCAAGGAAGACCTTGCATATTTCAGCAGGACAAAGCTAAACCACAAACTGCATCGACATCAGCAGCCACATGGGTTTGTAGTAGATGAGTCCAGGTGCTGAACTGACTGCCTGCAGTCCAGACCTTTTACCAACTGAAAATATTTGTCACATCTCAAAACTGAAAATACGACTAATAAGACCCAGGAGTGTTGAGCAGTTAGATTCTTATATCAAGCAAGAATGGGACATTTCGCTCCCAAAACTCCAACAATTGGTCTCTCTTTAAGTCCCAGATGTTTACTGACTGTAGTTAAAATAAGAGGATGTGCTGCACAGTGGTAAACATTGACCTGCCCCAACTTTATTTAGATGTGCTGCTGCCATCAATTTCAAAGTTACCTCTTTTTTTCCTTAAATTGGGTCATTTTCTCAGTTTAAACATTAGATATGTTTTCTATGTTATATTGTGTATTCTGAAATTCTTTGTCATTGTGACATTACACTGCAGATTATCAAAAAAAAACACTAAGATTTGTACGAGGAGGAGATTGGATTGGTTTACGAGAATTCACACCAAAATTTTGCTGTACATCCTTAATAAGAAAAAACATATGCATGTGCCCTATCAATACTGAGTCCCTTTTGTTAAACACAATTAGGTGATTAGTAATCAAAACCACGATGGGGAAATACATCACATTGTGAGTGAAAAGGATCAGCACTCACTCTCCCAGCATCTCCCCCGTGCTCTTATCCAGGAGTCTGACTGCTGAATCCAGACTGGAGCTCAGGGTGCACTGACCATCCTGACTGAAACAGACACACGTGATGGGACCTACAAAACAAAAACATTTCAGCTTTCTCCATTTTAAATTTGCAGTGTCACTTTTGTATTGTTGTAAATGAAAGTTATTTACTCTCACTACTATTACTACCAGGACAACTGGTTTAACTACCACCACTACAACTGATAATAATAGCAACAATAATAACTATGGTCACTATTATGTCTTTATTGAGAAGATATTATGTTAACATTACTAACTGCTGATGAAGTCAACGTGCAGCTGTCCCATTCTCAGGTCGTAGCGCCGCACTCTGCCGTCCACCGACCTAAACAGAAAAAGATATTTTAGAAAAGAAAAGGCATATATTAGGCCACAGAGAAATATAGAAATCAAATAATTTTCTAATCGATACAGTTCAAAGATCCATTCCAGATCATGTGAACATGAACTTGACTATGACTTCTATTGGCTTTCAGGTCAAACATTAGGTTTACTGTGCTGACCCGGTTAGCAGCTCGTGTTGTGCCACCTTCAGGCTGCTGACACTGTCTTGAGCCTCATCCAGAACTTGAATGGGTTCATATCTTTTGGACCTGGTATCCCAGCACCGAACTGTCCCATCTATGGATCCTGGATGGTGAGAAAACACACATCACAAAGGATACACAGAGTAAAAAAACACATTTAATGAGCAAATGCAAAACAACACAGGCAGTTAGTGAGAATTATTTTTCATGGCTTGACAATTTAACGAAGAAACTTTTAAAGACAACTCAATGTTCATTTAGAAAGATATTTCACATTCTACACACTGCACTACCCACTAATTACTGAGCATCTGAGGCATTCAGCTGCCACTCACCAGACAGGACAACAGTTGCTTCCTCATTGAATTGGACACAATTGACTTTCTGTGAACAGAAAATTGGAGCAAAACGTAAAAGATGAAAGACACAAAAGGCAACAGCAGGTAAATATACTGGTACTACAAATAAACATTTAATTAGATGAAAAGTTGAATGACATAATGAGCTTTAAACAATAGAACTGACCCCAGCGTGACCTCTTAGTTTGCGTGTGACCTGGCCTGTGGCGACGTCCCACAGGATCACTGTCTTGTCAGAGCTGCAGGAACAAATCTGGCTGTTGTCATAGGCACTGCGGAAGCAACCAATGAGAAAAAAAAAAATCTGTCTTTGTTTTCAGAACAACATATCTGCATTTCCTGTTTGTTCATGTGTTTACAATTTACAATACCCCTTTTCACACAGTAGTGCTGAATAAACCTTCCTGACATGATGTGGAGGAGGCTGTGACAGTTATCTCACCCATCCGCATCCAGAACTTCATATCCATGGCCACTGTATGTTTTCAGCAGGGTTCCTCGGCTCACACTCCACAGCTTTAAAGACTTGTCACTGCCACAGGATAACAGGTAGTTCCCATCGGCTGGTCAGATGAGGAGACATGAGACAGATAAACATCACATGCAGGGTTCACACCAAGGCTGGATATGGATTACCAATTGGGTAAAGCAGACCAGCGCTCAAGGACTCCACACCTCAGGATCCCCAGAAGCCCCCATGAAAGTCCTCCATGTTTCTCCATATCATTTGTGTCTAAATTTTTTTTATTACATTATTTTTTTATAATTTTTTAGAAGTTTGCAGAGCTGAAGTACTACTATTCTCTGTTCCTTCATCCTTCATGTAGTGAACATGGACCTAATCGTATGCCCAGTAGTTCCATACTGAGATATTTTGAATTATTGTTTTTAGTGTTTTTTTCATGTGCCAAGTTATTAACACATAGAAAACATTTATCATCACCAAACTGAATGGCTGCAATCAACATTTATTTTATCAGTACAGCTTACTGTTTTGTTTTTTAATCCATTGATTGTTTAGTCTAGAATATTGCTTTAGGTGTTTATGCCACAGAAAATGTGAAACTAGGAAATATTCATGTTTTAGACATTTTAGTAGCATTGAATGTTTAGCATGATTGCTTTAAAACAACATTGTTGTCAAATAATAGTTATAAAATCATAGAATCATCAATATTATTTTGTCTTCTGTAGAGTACTGGTTGTTTTTTAAAACTAATTAGACAAAAGAACAAACACACACTATATGTATCATGTAAATTGGCTAAAACCAACCAGATTTGCAACAACAAGAAAGCAATTATGTTGATACGTCAACAGCGTCTAAATATTTTCTACAGTTTTCTCCTCACCATTGAAGCGAACAGCCCTGACAGCTCCTTGCTGACAGTCTATGGTCCTAAGCAGATGCTGAGGAAGCTGAGGAGCCTGAGGTCTAGGCTGAGGAAACGCCATGACACAATCTGTGTGGACAAACAGTTTGTTCAACAAAGCCTCAAATGCTGCTGCACAAACTATTAGCCATAAGCTAGTTATTAGCTTTTTCAAAAAAAAAAACGTTACCAAAGGAACTATTTTATTTTAGCAAGGTTATGGAATAAACACATTTTGGTTTAATACCAAGTTGTATAATATATTAGTTTAGGCAAAACTTAAACTCAGCATATAGCAACAGTTTAGCTAGCTAACATGACTTACTCAGCTAATTTGTTGAACCCTTTAACCAAAGTACACTATCAGGGCGATACCATGTTGGTATTCCTTGTATAATGTTACGTTTATCCACAACTTTTAAGCCTCAAAAACGTATCCTTGTGGTATAATATTGGACATAATATTATTATGCAAGTGATCGACTACTTCCATTCATTTAGCCCCATCATGTTTGCTAGAACGCGCAATGCACACTGGGATGACATAGTATTGTCAAAATAAAAGTTCAAAAACGTTTTCCCATTCACATTATTGTCTGCGGATAATGGTACACATTTATTTTGAAATCCAACGGAAGCACATACAACCTGTCCTCTTGTCAAGAAGAGTCTGATCAGCTGTCCGTCGGTCACCGGACTTTACGTTTCCTTAAAATAATACACACCAGGAGGATCTTGTGGCATATTATGTCCTCAAACAACATGGCAGACCCGAGGAGACAAAATAAGATTTTAAGGTGAATATTTTAAACGTAAAACACCGCGTTATTTTATGGTAGTTGCTAACCAGACGGCTTGGGTAACTCAGAGCTAACGCTAGCTAGCTAGCTAACTACTAGCTAGCCTATATGACAGTTTTTGCTAATTAGCCATACTTGAGAGGATTAGAAATTATCTCATTTAAAAAGTGGGAGTCGGCGTTTTACAGCACTGAAAAGATATTATATGGTTGTAAGTAGACAATATGTTTTTTTCTGTTAGTGATTTATTCGCTCTGTTACTCAAAATTCCTATGGTTTATCAAATCATTAGCCTTCTTTACATTGCTCACAGTGTGTCATTAATTTGATCTAACAGCAAACAAGTCTGTTTTTCATTGGTTCCACTTCAGTTAATTTTTTTTGTGGAACCACAAACTCATCAATAAATTACAGCTGTAGTCAAACAAGTGATATTACAGTGAGTTAAACTACTAGTCTTTATTTTGTCATTTTATTTATCTATTTAGTTTTATTTATGCACTTTTTTGTACATCCAACACTTCAGGGATACATTTTGCTGCTGACTATAAGCCAGCCTTTACTGTCCAACATCACTGTATGGTCCCTCACTAATGCTGTTAAGGAGAACCACAGATTAGGTTCTCAGCAACAGCTGTGGACAGAAAGGATGAATTTTTAATGGTACATATGTAAAAATACATCTTACAATGTGATTTGATTAATATCCATTTGTGGTGTTGCAGATACAAACCCCCCACCACAGAGACCAACCCCACACTTGAGGATCCCACACCTGACTACATGAACCTGCTCGGCATGATCTTCAGCATGTGTGGACTGATGCTCAAGGTGACCTACGTATACACACACACTCTAAATCTATGTGACTCTCGTCTGTCCCTTTATGTACATTAATGCCTGTGTCTGTGCTAAAGGGGTGTTGCCCCTGAAGGGCAGACCTTGTTCAGCCCATTCTTTCCATTTAGAAGATTAAAGGTAAACTCACCTTCTGGATGAAAGAGTGAAGGACAGCTGTTGGCTTTAGTAAAGACACAATTAACAAAACAAAAGGGGGACAGCGTTAGGATAATGCAGCTTCCATGTCCAATAGTAGATAATTTCATTAATTGACTGTCTTTGCATCAACAAAGGGATGTTTCACTTGTTGGTGTGATTAAATTTATTTTCTAAAAATCTTAGAATTGACAAAGATGTAAATTCTGTTTTACTTGGTGTGTACAAAATAATAGCAACTCCAGATAAAATACTGTCCTGTTTGGGACTTGTGTTGGACAGTTATCAACCATAATATGTATGTTTGCATTCTGTCAACTAAAAGAACATTTCATTATATAACTTGTGATCGTTCTAATCCCCCACAGGCTTGTACAGCTAATCTTTGTGCGTTTGTATTTCAGCTGAAGTGGTGTGCCTGGATCGCCGTCTACTGCTCTTTCATCAGTTTTGCAAACTCCAGAAGCTCAGAGGACACCAAACAGATGATGAGTAGCTTCATGTGAGTATACAGTACAACATGTGTCTCTTTTACTTTGATAAACTTCACAATGTAATTATCTATGTGTACTGTAATAAGTACACATCAGACACCATAAAAAAACAGACGATGACGCGACTGTAAACTACGTACATACGTTGGTCTACAGCAAGTATACATGTAGACTTAGCAAGATGGTTACTGGGAATTAGTAATCTGATTACAAAGCTGCCTTAGGCTTATTTTGGAAGCATTGTTCACAGGATTTGCCTGCATAGACACAGAGGAGACCTCTTCTTCTTGAAATGCAGACAGACCAGCACTCACGGTGCAAACTGACTGAATTAAAGAAATACTAATTGAAAAGTGACAAACTTCTATCCATCTTAAACATCTACAGGTCACTTCATGTTGGTTTCAGTTTTAGTTGGTCTTTAGCTGGATACGTTTTAAAAATGAGGCAACATCACAATGATTTCCACATTCAGCCACTCTTCTCAGCTAATAGTAGTGTGGAGAGTGTCTCCAGTATGGGTTATGCACATGTGCTTTTGTAAAAAGCAGATTAGAAACCCGGTTACACTTATACATGGCACATCAATTGACGTTCTCTGGGAGGAATCTACCTTGGGAAGTCAGGTTTCTCTAAGCCCCTGCCACAATTACAGAAACATGACATACATGGGAGTTAAGAAATCACTTGAGATTTCTTTAAAAATTACTTCAGAAAGCCGACTGCAACCCAGTTACTTAAAATGCATGTAAACGCACTGTCTATAATAAAGTCTGGAAATATGCAGTTTCTGCCTGCCATTAATGTTAAGAATAATGCTACAAAGCTTTTAACTGTGTGACCTCCAGGGGTTCCACATTTCCATTTGCTTGTAAAAGAGCACTGTAGTATGGCACAGGTCCAGGCCTCACAGACAGATTTCCAATGAGGGCAAACATTCTGGTGCATTGTCTAAATGAGGCTGTATTAAAGACGAGTTTGATGCACTCATAGTTTAATAACACAAAAGGTTTAGTTCAGCAAATAACGCCAGACAATGAACTGAATGCGCCAGCCTAATGTATGTTCTAGTCAAGGTCAAGGTCACGGGTACATTTTCCAATAGCCAAGATATGAGTAAGTGTAAGTATACATGTGTTATTAAACAAAGGGGAGTATCTCAACAGTGAAACAGCTGCAGAAGGCAGGTACATCACTGAGGTTATGAGGTGGATCTGCCTCAACACATTTGAGAGTGAAATAAGTCCAGTCATGTGGCTCATGGATGATTTCTGTTATGCCTGCATCAGTGTTTTACAGCATGCCAACTTATCAAATTATCTGACTGATTAATTAACAGAGGACTGGCGTGTGTGTGAAGCAATTTCAAAAAGTCACACTTCATAAAGATGCTCACTGACCGCAACAAATTCAAACAGGAAAGAAAGCTGCAAGGCAGCAGTGCTGTTTGTCTGCACACCAATAATACTAAAACTCTGTATTACTGTTTAAGAGGATTTATTTTAGTTTTCTATTTTAAAATAAGTCCAATTATAATGTGTAATAAATTGCACACCACTGTAAATTTTAAATGTAATTCTAAATTGCACCTATTTTTCCCTTGTCCCTATTCTGCCTGCAGGTTGTCCATCTCAGCAGTTGTGATGTCCTACCTCCAGAACCCACAGCCAATGTCGCCACCCTGGTAACCGTGGTCCGGTCATGGAAGAGCATATAACTGAGCTGCATCTGCCAGTGTGGGTGACAACACAGCTGAGTGGCCTCCTGGTTATTAGTGAGGAGAAACAGGGACTGAAAATAAAATGATGTGATAGAAAGAGAAGAAGCGAGAGAAAACATAGACAAGGAAGGAAGACACTATGTCAGGATGGAGAGATCATATGATCTTTGACTGTGGTCTCACTTTTTTTTTGTTTTGTTTTAACCTTTTCCAGGTCTTTAGTTCATTGATGCTGATTTTACTGTCTGGCTTATCTGTTGCATAAAAATAAAGTTGAATGATTTTAAAACAAAGTTCTTACTTTTGTTCAGAATATGCCAATGCCATGCTCACATCAGCTAACTATGTATTTAACTAGAAAATATGAAAGTAATTGCATATGGGAATTAGCACACCAGTGTTCCAGGTGTGAAAGGATAATTTGTTATTGATTTACACACACACACACACACGCACACAAAGGACAAGAAAGCAATCCATTTTCTTGCAAGATTATTTCATGCTGGAGTTTTAGGTCTGCGCTTTAAGGTCTCATGCAGTGCCCACAGTACCAGACAGATGAGCTTTAACATCTGGTAATTAAACACATCTCCTCTCTCACCTGTAAGTGCACAGCTTGTTCTCCTCTACAACACCTGCAAACGTTCACAGCCTTAACTGCTGGTGCGTGCTGATGACAGACAAGAAGCTGGGAGTCAGCTGGATGTGAGACTGATTTAGTGACTCTGGGATCTGACTGTACTGCAGCCTCAAACACTACACGCTCAAGCTGTGTGGCCTGCAGCTACATTTACGGCAAACTCCACTGGATTTTCTCCTGATTTTGTCCTGACTCAAACTGTGAGCTGAGCCATTTTTTGGAGCAATTAAAGAACCACCTCTATCACACTGTTGTGTTTCCCATTCTGTCTGCCCCATTGTTAATGGTGCATTTGTTGTTGATTGCTTTTAGAGGAAAGGCCACTGAATTTGTCCAAGTCGACAGTTATTGTCAGCACTGATCAGTGGGCTGCATAATATGGATATTAAAAACAATCACAGATTGCTGAATGTGGATTGTAAATTCAGTGGAGGGATGGAGACCATTTTAATTCAATCTAATCTCGATATTCTGCTCTGTTGGACCTACCCAATGACAGCAGAACATATGGGGACTGGTGTAAAGGTGGTCACTCAATCTCAGTCTGTTACACTAGAGGGCACAATGGCATCACAAATGGATGAGTCAAGATTTATAGATTTATAGATGAAAACATCAAAACTCCACTGCAGTGACATTTTCTCCAATATTCACATGGACTCGTGGAAAGATAGCTACACATTTACTCAAGTAAAGTACTTAAGTACAATTTGAGGTACTCTTTCCATGAGTAAACTATGATATGCTATTTAAACGTTTCAGAGGACAATAGTGTACTTTTTTACCACACTACATCTATCTGACAGCAATATTTATTATCTATAAATTATGTATTTATTTAGTTGCTATCATATATCATTCAGAAATAAAACATTATGTATAATAAGTAGTTTTTTGTATATTCTGATAATAGTACTTTATATTTTTCCTTACATCAGGAACATTTTAGATTACTTTGATTTAAATAAGGAATATTAAATAAATACTAAACAGAGCAATCTGTTGTTTTTGTTTTTTTAAGCCAAATGGGTGGAAATTGGTTATGTACAACAACAAAACTCAAAGTAAGTTTTACTCTAGTCAATAATATGTGAAACATGAGATAACAGCATAATGATTACTATACAACAAGGACAATGGGACTGAACTAAACACATGCATGTTAGGAGGAGCTACATCCAACCAGTACGTGTGCAAGAACATCAGCATCCTTCTGGGACTGCTGAGGGTTAATGGAGACATCATCTAAGCTTAGAGGACCTAACCCTGTAGCTTAACCTTCAGACTGTGTCAGATGAATTAAATTCAATCTGCATTGTGGCTTCATAGTAGCTTGAACACTGCAGCCAGTGTCATTTGTGAGTGTATGTACTTGTGCTTTCGTTGTGTGCATGTGTTCTTGTGCATAATTCCAGAACCCCACTCTGCAGTACAACAATCAGGCCACGTTTTTGTCCCTAAGTGAGGTTAAAAAGCATTGATCTGATGCAATATTTGAATTCCTCGTGTGTGTGTTTGATTGCAAAGACGCTTATACAGTCTGTGACTGCAGGAGTAAGGTGTTATTACTGGACATAGCAGAACTGTTAGTGAGAAAATGCTGAGTCAGACTTCCTCCGTTTTGGTATTGCACAAAACATGACATTTTTGCTGTGCAAAAGATGCAAACACATGCACAATTTGGTGTCACTCGTACTTTGGGATGAGTTGTTTTTAAGCTGATTAATGTTGTTTTAAAAATAATTTAAAATAAAGTATGACCTCTGTGACGTTGCCCTGCAGCCTTAGTCTAAGTGCCTAAAATTATCTTATATCTCAGCATTTCTCTCTATCACTCACAAAATTTCTTATTTTCTCTTATAGACACACATGTAACTTAATCACTTAATTAGAAAATCTGTGGGAAAAGGAAAATATTTAGATTTTAATCTCGGCATTCTTTCTTTGATCTTAGAATTCTATCTTTAATCTTGGAATTCTGAATTTGATCTTAGAATTCTGTCATTATTCTTGGGACTCTGAATTTAATCTTGGAATTCTGACTTTAGTCTCAAAATTCTGACTTTAACCTTGGAATTCTCACTGTGATTTTTAAATGAAATTCTAAATTGCATATATTTTCCTATTCTGTCTACAAGTTGGCCATCTCAGCAGTTGTGACCTTGACATCAGAATTCTGACTTTGATCTTCAAATTCTGACTTTAATCTTGGAATTCTGACTTTGATTTTTAGAATTCTGACTTTAGCCTTGAATTTCTGACTTTAGTCTTGGAATTCTAACTAAAAAAAAAAAATTGTGACTAAATCTAAAAATTGTGACTTTAATCTTGGAATTCTGACTTTAATCTTGGACTTCTGACGTTAGTCTCGAAGTTCTGACTTTAATCCCAGAATTCTGACTTTAGTCTCGAAATTCTGACTTTAATCTTGAATTTCTGACTTTAGTTTCAACATTCTGACTTTAATCTTGGAATTCTGACTTTAATCTCGGGAATTACCAAAAGTAAAGTAAGTATAAAGTAGTATACTTAAACTTTTTTCTTTTTTAAGTATACTTAAGTAATTTCAAGTATATTTCAATAGTACTCCTTGGGACTAAATTTGCCCATTTTTTAGTTTACCTCTATTAAGTACATAAAAAGTATACTTTACATATACTTGCTCGTTTTTTGTTTAAATAAGTATACTAATAGTATACTTGGATATACTCCTTTTTTGTAAGGGCACCATTATTTCTGAAAATTGTTATTTGGATATGTGGGTTTATTGCCATCATTGGAAAGTAATTGACAGTTAGCTGGAAATGTAAAGAGGTCACTATAAGAAATAATCATATGACATATTGACATATTTTCAAAATAATTTATTATAGCTAAAGAGTACAGTTGTAAAGCAGTGGAGAGTATTGTGGAGATTGACACTGAGGAAACAAGTCAACACAAAATAATGTAGCCTGCTCTAAACTATTTCCTCACTGTTACATTTCAAGTACAAATGCTATAATGCTCAACTTTTCTAATTTCAGGTTCCTATTAAAATCAGGAATCTAAAGAGAAGACTAAAGCGAAGACAAGGAAGCATGTTCATGTCTTATTCCTAGGTTGTAAGGATACTAAATGATGTGCTTATAGGCTTTTAAAAGAGAGAGAGAGGGGGGGAGAGAGAGAGAGAGAGAGAGAGAGAGAGAGAGAGGAGAAATCCCAGAGTCCAGTGGATGAGAAGCAGTCAGCGCAGAGCAGCTTACAAACGTCCTTTGCCTTGATGGTTTCCCACTTCCTCGGAATATACTCTTTGGTTCACATCACATTTACATTTACTGACCAGTGGACGTTACTTTTGTCGGGATGTTCTGGATGTGAAGATGGAGTTTTCCCCTTCGGTGACTGATTCGTTCTTGTTTCGCATCCGTCCGACCAGTCCCCCTTTCACCGCTGACTGGTTTCCAGCCGCCTCCGCCCGACAGGTGAGCAAGTCGGCGCCACCGGAGCCCCGGTGGGCGGGTCTGGAATCTCCGGAGCCCGCAGACTCAGTAGTCGCTGGACTTCAGAGCACCTGACAGACAGGTAAGGATGCATATTACTATAATATTAAAGCAATCTGGCAGAAGAAAAAAAAACTTTTATGAAGTTTAAAATCTTAACAATAATAAATTTCATTTATTATTCGGTTAATATTTAACCTCATTAGTTTCATTAAAGATTAGGACTATTAAAATGTTGTGTTGTCTAAATGGAAATTTCAGTTTGCATGTGGTGCTGTAATGTTTACAAAGTAATAATACAAATAACAATAATAATAATAAGAAGAAGAAGAAGAAGAAGAAGAAAATGCAGACAAAATTAGCTTAATATTCATGGTTTGCCTTTTAGTAAATTAAATCAGATATGGCTGGTTGTTGATATTAAACGGATTTGTGCCTGTTCACCAGACTAGTTCAGCAGCTTGACTCCATTGTTTTGC